>JAHLWZ010000448.1:1785-145837 GCA_020536535.1 Pelomyxa schiedti | reverse complement strand
TAACAGCGAGGAGCTTCTTGCCGTTGTTCCTGCCGTGGAACATGAGAGCGTTTACGAGTCGCTCGGCGATTGGGCACTGTGCTTTGCGGAAGCGCTTTACGTTGTATCTGCCAGCGGTGTGGGGCAAGTACTGTGCGAACTTGTCTTTTTGCTTGAGTGCGATGTAGTCGACCAGCGAGATGTCGTTGACGACGACGTCGCCGTACGTCCACTTGTGGAAAAGCTTGGGCTCGGGTGTGGTGGCCATGGTGCGGGACTGCCGGATGGAATTACGGGAGAGGAAGGGGAGGGACGGAAATGTTAGAAACGGGAACGAGACGACGAGAAGGATTGGCGTGTTGCACACCCGACGAAGGTACGGAAAAAAAAAAGAACTGGGAGATGCAACTGTCTTTAGGATAGAAAAAGGGAAAATCCCTGGCCTGAGAGTGTGAGGGGCTGTTCGACTGAGGGATCCTGGGAAAATCAAATGTATGGATTGGTTGGGATGAAAATGAATGTGCCTCAGTCTGAGGGAAAGTGAAGTGAACCTTTCATCACTTGTTGGTTTTTTTTGTTTGGTGACTGGACGTAAAGCGGATCATTGTACGGAGGGAAATAAGATCTTGTGCGAACAAGTGGTGACAGCGTAGATTGTATTGTTGTGAGCGTAAATGACAGTATTTAATCCTTTCCGTATCGCTGGAGATGTGGTTCACATGCTCAGTGTCGTTTTGCTACTATGGAAAATACGAAGACAAAAACGGTGCTCCGGTACGTTAAACGGCCCATTTTGTGTTTCGTAAAGATTGGCTAGAAGTACTAGCGAAATACTTATGCGTGAATCTTAGGTATATCCCTGAAGACGCAAATTTTATACGCCATAGTTTTTACAACACGGTACTTGGACATTTTCACAAACTTTTGGTCCATGTACAACACATTCCTCAAAGTGGTCTTCTTATCAACATCCTATTACACCATCTACCTTATCTACCGGAAGTACAAGGCCACTTATGACAAAGACCATGACACCTTCCAGATTTTGTATGTAATTGCACCGGCAGCTGCCTTAGCCTTGGTGTTTACGGACGAGTATGCCCTTATGGAGGTTTCCACAAATAATGCACCTACTAAGGACTACTAACATGGGTAATAAATATCCGGGTAATAAATAGACTCTGTGGACCTTCAGCATTATCCTAGAGTCTGTGGCTATACTCCCTCAAGTCTTTTTGTTGCAGAAAACTCGCGAAGTGGAGAACCTTACGGCACATTACATTGTTGCTCTTGGTGCCTATCGTAGCTTGTATCTACTGAACTGGGTTTACCGATATTTCACAGAACCAAACTACCGGTAACTGCACTGCTGTAAGACCCAAATTATTTGACAACTCACAGGGCTTGGTTTGTGTGGATATTTGGGATGCTACAAACTGCTCTCTACTGTGACTTTTTCTATTACTACATTGTAAGGTATGGGCGACATTCCACTCTTTCTTCAGTGTCATAATCAACAATAGTCAATGGCAGAGGAAACAACTTGTACTGCCTTAGTAACGTTTATTGGAGACACGTGAACAAGAAAGCGCAAGCAATTGCACATGTAGGCAAGAAATAAAAGAAAAAGCACAAACAGTCACTCCTCTTGTTGGTTTTTTCGTTAGGGGCGTCTATTGAATGGAGGTGGTGGGGGCATCACAGGCGTGTTGTGAGTAGGAAGACTCACAATGTTTGGTTGTGAGACAGGCGGGTGTGGTTGTCCTGGAAATGGAATTGGCATCATTGGCATTGGTTGGTTGTTGTAGTTAGCCGGAGGTAATGGCATTACCCTCCCTGTAGGGTTCAGTGGAGGCAAGGGACCCGTTTGTGGAATGAAGTTGTTGGGGGTGTGATATAGAGGGGGGAGGGGCATGTTGGGAGGTAGGGAAGTAATGGGAGGGTGTTGGGCATAGGGTGGTTGTGGTTGCTGCTGTGGTGGTTGTGGTTGTGGTTGTGGGTGATTCATAATGGGGGGGTTGGTGTAGCGGTACTGAGTTGGTGGAACGCTTGGGACAAAGGCAGGGGTAGGGGAAGGGTGATGATACAAGGGAGGGGAGTTCATGAACTGCTGGGGGCCTATCGAATACGATACGGGGGGAATATTATGAGGCGGAGGCGGGAGGTTGGCGGGAGGAGGGCTACTAGGCTGTGATGAGTAAAGTTGCGGGTTTGGTGGTGGCCGTGTTGGCATGCCGGGAGGAGGAAGCGGCGACCCCTGTGAAGGGAGGGTTGTGGTGGGCGTGGCTTGGGGGAGCGGGGGCAGGGGGTGCCGCGACATATTTGGCTGTGGTGGTGGTTGTGGCTGGTAGTGTTGAGGTGGTGGTGGCTGGTATGGTTGAGGACCCGGCGTTGAGGTCACACTTGCTAGAGGTGGGTGCAGTGAGGGTGGTTGGAACACCCCTGGTTGCTTCGGAGGTGTTGCTGGACGGTTGGCGGGAGGTTTCTCAGGTAGTAGGGGTGGCGGAAGTTCGTTGAGGTTGGGCGGCGAAGCGGCGGTGACCGTTTCTGTTGGTTGAGGCAAGGGATTTAACTTGAGATCGCTGGCCTCACGTTCAAGTACTTCCATCTTAGCACACATTTCATCAAGCTTAAGCAACCATTCTGTGGCGGTTTGTTCCACATTTTTCAATTCGTTGAGAGCTGCAGCGGCTTCCGTTTCCTGAGCGCTTTGTATCTTCTGGTTTATTTCATCGGAAACAGTGACGATTTGGTTGAGTTTCCCGGTGATTACGGTTGTGTCACAACTCAGGTCCTTAAGATTGCTAGTGATGCGCCCAACGGATTCCGCCACCATTCGGCGAATCCGGATTGATTCACCACCCTCGGGGATTTCTTGTTGATGAACAGAAGTCAAATGGTCATTTATTCTTCCAACAAGGGAAGTAAGCTTGCTGATATCCGCGATTTCTTTTACGTGCTTCACAATTTTATCGGCTTCTTGTTTTGTGGATTCGATATCAGAGTGAGGAATGGATGTTGCTTGTGTGAGAACAACATCACCTGTGCATGGAAAAAGTTTAAATAACTACCTACAGAGCATTTAATTCAGTTGTACCTTCGGGGGCAGTGACCAGAGGGCAAATTACAATTCCTGAATTCTCCTCTCCAGTGTGAGGGGGAGTTCCCTCTTCAAACTCAGACTGTCCTTTGGCCAATTTGATATTTGGTACTGGTTCTTGGTACTAAATGTTTAAGTTTGATTTGATTTGAGGAGTAATAAAAGGAAAATAATACTCACACAGTCTCCTTCCACTTCCTTTCATTGGGGTTAGTTTGCAGCACTTTTTGGAGTGGAAGTACCCGAGCGGATAGTTCCACAAGCAAATCACCACAAAGTGTATGAACTTTCCTCATGAAAAAGCAGTAATGTTGCACCTTAAAATCAGAGAGAAAATCGTCGACCTCAAGTTTGGTGATTCCTTCGGGCAAAGATTCAGCTTCCCCAAAGAGATTCCTCAAAGGTGTAAGTGGTGGATGAACTGTGACGTGCTCTCTTGTGAAGACACGGCATATGGCAGAGACAACTGCATAAAGCTTCTTCACTTCCCCAAAACTTGCTTCTGTGGTGATCTGTTTTTGGTCACGCAAAAGGGTCGGTCATTAACAAAAAATGAGAGCTGACCTTTTTTATCTTCGAGTCGAGTTCTTGCTGCAATGAAGCTGCAGGCGCACTTTCAAACCTGGTACCAATGCCAGAAAACAGCCACTGCTTTGTCTTAAACTTATCCAGCACAATGGAGCTCAGAGTTCCAATCACGGACACTCTTTGCGATTTCAAAGTGTGGAACGGTTCTGGGATGGCTTTGGAAGGCAGAAATTTTTGCCAACACAGAGAAAAGTTTTGTTCATGGTGGGGCTCTGTGGGATTGTTCCTTATCTCTCGATGTAGTCCCTGAAGCAACAGGGTACAATTCTGCATGAGCTCTCTGATCTGCTCTTCTGTTTGGGCTTTTAAAGTATTTATTTGAGACGTTGGGAACGCAAAACTAAGGGAAAAATACCATTCAGGGCAACTTCCAATTTAGGGCGCTGATATGAGGGAATTTGGTCAGAGAAATTCGCTGCTGGTAGCCTTTTACATGAAATTAAAGATGTGCCAGGGCTCATTGAAAATCGTTACCTTGCAACTGCCTGATCCAATTGCAATTCTTGCTGGTCACTCTTGCTGCTTTTTTGGTCTTGTGCTTCTTCATTTGTAGCTGGTTGCTGCTGTTGCTGCTGCTCTTCAGGATGCAAGAACACAAACACCTGCCGCAGATTGTCGTCAATTAAAAAGCACCTCCCGGTGAGGTATCGACTTGTGATCTGGGAAAGTGAAAGTAGTCAGAAGAAAGAGAAGTAATAACAAAAAAAAAAGTTTGATACGTGACGATGCAGCTGGATGTCATCCACTGTGACATTTGCTCTTGAGCCATCATTTGAGATTTGCATGCAGTTTGAAAGGGCAAATTCCAATTCCCTTGGAGAGGACTCCCCTGTCACCAAGAGAGCTTTTTGAAGAGTTAAAATCATTGAAGAGGCACTCTTTCTTTTAATGTTGTATAAATATATGGGTAACTGCACACACAAAGAACAAAAAAAACCAATACCTGTTTCAGTCTGGTAAGGAATAAACTCTACGTTATTGCTTGCCACTGTGTTGTCACACACAAATTCACAGGGATTGATACCTGGAGCTGATGGGACACATGAAATCAGCAAGGAAAAGTGTGAAAATTTGGGCATACCAGTCCAAGTTTTATTGTAACCTGCCAACAACTTGTTCTGTATTTCGTGGCAAAGGGTGTGTATCATGCGGTATATCATGTCTCCCCTCCCAGTGTCCTGAAAACTGACAAATTCCGAAAAGGGCGTTGTCACATCAACAACAGGAACACTTGCTTCGAAACGCCTTAAGGATGAAAGGGAAGACCCGTAAATGAAAGGCTCATTTTTTTTGGTCAAAGAAAAAGTGCACACCTTTCAGCCATTTGGAGAGGGCACCCTTCAATCTCACCAATTGCGTCGTGAATAACATCCCAGGCAGAAAGAAATTTCTGGAATTCCGCTTTCATTGTATTAGCAAGCTCGGCATTTGTCGTCATCACCTTTTGAATGCAATCCGGCATTGGAAGATTCACGTCATCTTCTATTCATAGGTTAAAACACGATTGAAGTCTTTGTAAAAAATTACCCAAGAGGAAAGGACTGAAGGCCTCATTGAGAAACTTGTAATAGTGGACCAGCTCTGGGATTTTGCTGACAGCACGCAATTTGGGTCTCACGTCAATAAAAGTGCGGAGAAGTTCGCTGGCGGAGGTCTTGGCGACCAACTCAGAGAACAGGTCCCATGAAACGATGAGAGATGGTAACATCTTGGCTTGCTCAGAGCGAAGGGTCACAATGGTTTTAAATGGCGAAGTGTCCTGCTCTGTGGTTAGGAAGAAACCCACTCAGTAAGTTGTGCATTCAACCTCTCTTGCTTTCAAGAAGGCACTCTTCAGAAGATCGTACTTGGCTTGGATGACATCAAACACTTTTTGAATCATATTTTCATATTCAACAACTTTGGGTTTATCTGCATCGCGGTAAATCCCCCCCTGTGGCAAGCATGGATCGTTTGGGTTCGCATGCATGTGCTGTGTGGAACTGGTTATCTTCAATGGGACAATAGATGCACTCATCACACCTGCCAAATGAGAAGAAGTGCTTCGGTTATGAAGTGACTTGCATCAATATGCTGCATGACAGGAATGAGAAAAATTGTTGTTTTAGAAGTTTGACGATGCATTTTAAATGTGTTCGATGATGGATGGATATGTTAAAAAAAAAAAAAAAAAAAAGGCCGGACCTGTTGACGGAATTCTCCGTCATTTTCGAGTTCGAGGAAGAACCCCAGTGCCCGATTGTGAATGTAGCCGTGTATTTTATGTGCCAAGTTTGTATTCTTGACATCCTCAAGGCAGTTCAAGAAAGTGTCCCTGTAGTTCTTTGCTTTCATGTGCCCTTGAGGGTCTAAGATAAGTGCCCAACAGAAAGAGCACCAAGTAATTGTATTCAACGCAAATCTGTGTCTGTTTTCTTATTGTCAGTTTCTTGAAAAAGTTGCTGATTATTACTGTCAGTATTGCTTATTATTGTTGTTATTATTCAAGGAATGTTACGGCGCGCTATTTCTCATGATTGGTGGGTCAGCTGCAAGATCGTGGAGTTTGCCTTTGTACATTTGAAAACCGCAGTCCTTATTTTTTCGGTGGTAGCCTGAAGAGTAGTATTATTATCAGTGAACAGGAACGTTGGGAACCCAAGTGTTGTGTGTTCTAACCTGACCCAGGGCACAGGGTTCCATCACAAGCCTCGATTTTGAACATGCGCATGTGCATGTGGTTTGTCACAGGCAAGGCTATGGTGATTGCAAGTATGTTCACCATCAAGTCTGTCAAATTTCATCATGTCAGGTTACAAATGCATAAATTCTGGTGCAGAGCCGCATTTTGGGGTTGGGGGTGGGGTGATCTTACTGGCAACTGTGTGCTCCAGTGTTTGGTCAACTTTGCTCTCATAAGACTGCCTGGAAAAGGAATACAGGATGGAGTTCTCCATGTCTGGGATATCCTTTGGGCCAGTGGAAAGAAAGTCCAAGGCGAGAATTTCCTTGTCAGAGAGACTGAGAGTGCCCTTGAGTTCCGAGAGCGCAGAAAGTATGGCATTGCAAGGTGTTTTGTTGACAAAGTACTGGTAATAAGCCACGAGAACAAGGCACATTTTGATTTCATCTTCATTAGAGTAATTATCAAGACAAAAAATAAAGGGTGGAGAAGGAATATGGTCATACATATTCGTATCTGTTGCGTCTCAGGTATTGATAGTTCATTCTTGAGAACCCTTATTAACTCTGCTGTGCCCGCCTGTGCTCCACTGGTGACAAGGCCAAATATGCGCTCAAGGTCCAGGAAAGTTGTGGAGTTAAAATCTGGATTGCTTAAAAGGGTTGCCCGCTGCCCCCTGTATTCAGGGCTGTTTCTTGGAAGCATGAATGGAAAGTGATACACCTTTTCCAGTTCCACAGAACCTGAAGTGTGGCTGTACAAAAAAACGGGAAGAATAGTCAAAATATAAACAAAGAAAATAAGTGGGACTCTACAAATCGGTAAGGTTCAATTGCTGGAGGGCAGGAAGGCACTTCAATAAAGTTAGTAGAGTTTCTTCACTGTGAATATGGTTTAGGAAATATTCCTTGCACCGAATGGGAGCTGAAGGTGAATCAAAAATCTCAAGGAACAGGTGAGTACAATGCTGTGAGGAAACAACTTACTTCTTTAACTACAGAAGCGATAGCTTTCACTTGATCTTGGATGCCATTTTCACCTCCCAAACCTGCTGCTGCCAATCTGAGAAGAGTGGAACCACTGGCAGCCTTCTGCATGACAGCGAAAACAGCTTCGGCACCTCGAATAAAGGAATGAGGGGGATACCGGAAGAGGTGGCACAAACCATTTTCGAAGTTCAGTGGTATACTTTGGTAAAAAGCAAGAGCATCCTGGAGCTGATAAAAGGGAAAAGAGAACTGTTTTTGTCTGCCTGTTTCATGGTTGGGATCTTTCTCAGAAACAGTATCTTTATGGTGAGGGTCCTTGAGTCTTGCATCCTGATTGTTGGATTGTCCCGCAGTTCCATTGTTTCTTGTTTCTGTATTTCCCTCAAGGTGGGGGTCTTCTTTTTCCTCCTTCCTACCACACATGGCAGCCAGAAGTATGTGGAAAAGTGCGTATTCAAGGGAAGTGGCACTTTCACCTGGGGTTGGACAGAGCAAATCAGGTCTGAAGCTATACTTGAATGGTTTGTTTACAGTTTTGTATTCGGCTATCAACTTTTGGGTGTGAAAGAGTATTAGTGCAGAAAAAAAGGTAGGGAGAATACTGCAGATATTATTTGATAAGAATCAACAATCCATTGATAAGGCTTGGACAGGATCCAAGAATTCAGCACATTCATCCACCATCCAAAATTGGTGCTCATCTTTTTGCAATACTCAACCAGGGCAGCATTGGAGTGCTGAAAGGTTCCCCGGCAAATCTATGACAATGTGAGTGCGCCTTGGAAAATTTCAAAAGAAAGAATCTAAACCATCAGAAAGGCTTTCAAATTTTCTTCAGAGTCGGTACTGATTCCAACTGTTTGTGTGGGGTCCATCAGATAATATTCTGTTACAGCACGAAAGCTGTGCTCTTCAAGTGGTGTTGCTTGATCTGCAAGTGGGGGCAGGAAATTGATTGCCAATAGCAAACCCTGAATCAATCTGTTGCCTGGAAGATACTGAGACTTGGAATGCTGTTCCATCACACTGGCAATGTTTGGATTGTACTGCAAGAATCTCAAAGAAGATTCAAACTGTTGTGGGTCGATGTTCAACACAAACAAGAAAAGGACCCTCATGGCATCGATCTTGAGCAAGGTGGGGTAACTGTTCGAAAGAAGGATCGCAAGTTCGTTCCTCGGTTTTAAGTGTGTGTAAAAGCGCCTGTATGCCTGACCCCAGTTGATAAACATATCACGACTAAACTTCGAGGGTTGCAGCAACGCCATCAGCCGGTCCCAGAGGATGATGGTGATTTGTTCAGTCACCCAGGAACCCATCTTCATGTGTGCCTCGTGCAGGTCTGCACTGGAGGAGTGCATGTTGCGAGGGATGTTTCTGAGCAGCTGCAATTCTGGGCCTTCGAGGGAAGGCTTGAGATTTTGGAGTGGATAAAGGAGCATCCTGAAGTAGTTGATGTCGTCGGCGTGGAATCTTTTGGCCACGAAAAGGGAGGTCACCCTGCACCTCGTGCCGCCGCTCAGGTGGCACATCATGTCAATCAAGATGTGGACGAAGTTGCACCACGCCTCGGGATCTTTGTTCTGTGTCGCCTCTGAGAATTTGGGGAAGCTCAAGTTCGTTTGTTTCATCGTCCGCAACAAGAAATCTTGCTTGAACATGGAAAAAAGTTGCTGGTTGCTGTTGATGTGTTCCACAACGTTGTTCAGTGCTCTGTTTTCCTTGATGATCTCGATCACTTTTTCCTCAAGCACATCAAATGTCAGCTTTGAGTTCCGCAGAAGACTGGCAGCCTTGCTGACATACACTTGCAGCACGTTGGATATGGGGTCGAAGAATGGGAGTTCTGATGGAGTTTCAAAGACCCTGGAGATTGTCACGGTGGGCACAAGCTGCTTGCTGAGCAGCTTGTTGTCAAGCTGGGGTACAGCGATGGTTTTGTAAACAAGGTGCACGAGTTCCATCAGTTTGCTTGACACACTTTCCTCGTGTGAAGTGAAAATGGAGAGGACTGGTTGGAGCCCATATGATGAAAGCATCATCTTGAGCCAGGTTTGGATCAATGGGATGAGGAAGTGGTTGAAAGAATTACTGAAGATGCTGACAAAACTCTGCACACAGGAGCCACGATACAGCTCCACACTGGCATCATGAACGAGCTTGCGAAGAAATTCAGGAGTCCATGATCTGCTTAGCTGCTCCAGGAGTCCTTCGTAGAGGAGTGGATGTTGAGTCAGTGCAGCCTGTAGAATTTTGAAACGTATGCTCCCAGCAATAACTGGCCCTTTGGCAAATGTTGGCCTCGAGTAGAATGTCAAGGACTCATCTTTGAGACCTGCTGCGCCCAGCAAAGATCCACCCATAAATGCACAAAATTGTTGAAGAAGATCAAAGAATGGTTCACGGAAAGCAACAGCCTCATTTGATTCATCTAGTTTTTGTGGCTTTCCTCCTCCATGGGTATGAATATTGTAAGCTTGAGAAATCCAGAGTGATGGATTTGCTTCAGGATGTGCTTTGATCTTTGCATTCCCTGGTGCAATCCCAAGGGAGTCGATGTACATGAAATCCCAACCGTTGCGGAATATGGCGTGGTAACTGCTTTCTGAACGGATCCCAGTTTCTGGAGAGTAATGCAGCAGGACCAGCGCAATCCGCGGTCGTGTCAATCTCTTCCAACACTCGTTGATCTCGTTCCTCACAAAGTTGATTTGATGAGAGGTGACAACCGTGAGGTCCGCAAGGCAAATCAGGAGCTGGTGCGTTTCTGACGAGCAGAAGGCACTCACGAGATCGCTGCACTGCTGGCTGCAAGATATCTCGGAGAGGGAAAACACTTGCAGACATTCTTTGGCAGTTCTTCCACCACCTTTTCCGCTCGCCACCCCGATTGAGTTGCAAATCACGCTGTGGAACTGTTCGTCATGAGGAAGCTTGAGCAATTCTGCACTTGTTCGAGTGAACACACACCACTTGGATGCATACTGTGACATCACAGCAGTTTTGGTTGGGTCATCACTGTTACTTGCTGAAGCTTTGCAAAGTTGCTCCAGAAATCGGTAAATTGAGAAGTGCTCTTGGGAGAGAAGGTACTCTCTCAAATATATTTTGGGAATACGCTTGCACAAGTACATTGACTCTGGCCTTCCGAGCTTCAACAGGTGGAAGTTTATTTTGCGAATGTATTCCCTGATGTTTGTTTCCCAGTGGCTTGGTTCTGCAAACACGTTATCAGTTCCTGCTGTTTTTGTTGCTTCTGAGTGGGGTTCTGTGCCAGCCGTGGCAACCGTGCTGGTTGTGGTGTTTGCAGCATTGGAAGAAGCAGAAGTGCTGTTGGAATTTTCTGAAAGAGTGGATGCACTGAGAACAGGTGGGAATTGAGGAATAACTGCGTTGCAATTGAATGTGTTCTGGGCTTCTTCGTCTTGTGGTTGTGATTGTTGTGATGGCCCTTCTTCATGGTGGCCAATGTTCGCCTCTCCTTGTGGATTTCCATCTGGCCTCACCTCCACTGTCTTCGTCTTTGATCTTCTTGCTTCCACTGCCTTTGTCTGAGTGTACTCAGCAACAGTGAGTATCAACGAGCTCACTGTTTCTTGTGCGTGAAGCCCATAAAATAGAAGGGAGTTGGAAGATTTCACATGGAGTTCTTGCACCATGTGCATGGCTGCGTTTTTCAGCACTTCGAAAGGGTGCATTTGCGCGCCTTCCACCTGAAGAGGATCCAGTCGGAACCGAGAAAAATGGTCCTGCAGGGCATCGTCCACTCCCAGAGTGTATTTCTCGAACCTGTTGAGCAACGGCGCTGGAATGCTTCGGAGCATGGACTTTGGAACGTGGACAATGAGGCGGAAGTCGTTGTGCACGAGGCACGGTTGTGAAAACGACCCCGCGGCGATGTTGGCGTAGCAGCATCGAGTGCTTGGGTTCTTGGTTGGGTCTTTGCTGATGTCAGCTTGGCTTCGTGGAATGACTGTGTAGTGGCGGTTGAAAACGTCATAGAACGAGCTATGGATGCTCGTCGAGTTGACAAGAAGAACAGTTTCACCTGTTTTTTAGTTGGTTTTTTAAAAACGACAAGAATGAAGTGTGTGTTTATCGATGGATCCCCACTAAAATGATGCTGGTTTCCCCATTTCAACCAATCATAAAATTCTTAAATACAGACCTCTTTCCATTGCTGTCTTCACTTTCTCAATGATGGCCGCCTTGACTCTTTGATCGCGGTCATCTGCAAAGTCCCCCACATAACAAACTGAAGTGGTTGCTCGATCACACAGCTTCAGATCAAAGAGAAGTGAGACTGCAGCTTCATTTTCTGTTGGGTCCAACTAAAACAAAACGAAAAGTTAAATTAATATGAAAGGGAGTGTTGGTTTACCAGCATGATGTAGCGGAAAGGTGCTGTATTTGGATCATCACTGTCAAGCAGTCGTTCAGCCAAACTCTCCCTTATCATGGGAATATCTGTGCTCTGAACCACGGCCCCCCTTTCATCCAAAGTGCTTGCGTTCCACAGAAGTTCACGGAACCTTGCGAGGGCCACATTGATTCTATCAAAGAACATCTCCACGAGCTTGGAAAACTGTGCTTTCTCGAGACCGCCAAAGTTCCTCTTGAGCCCATGCAGCACAACTTCACGGGACATCTGAAAGATGGGTGACCCAGTAGCCCGCTGCATAACAGAGTGCTTTCGCAAAAAGCGAAGGAAGTACACAAAATCTCGGAGGTGGAAGAATCTTGAGGGGTACTTAGAGCCGAATTTCATGAGGGTTGCATCTTGGTATGCAACGCAGAGAGCACGGAGGAATTCCTTACACAAACCGGAAATTTCCGTGTCGTTGTCAAATATGCAACCTGTTGCGTGGTGTGTAATTCAGATATGCCAATTCACCTGACAGGTGGGAAAGTGAGTACCTTGAGCTAGAGTTACCAAGTCATCTGGTGGTGGCTCACTCTGAAGTAACATCAACGTCCTGTTTGTTTTGGCTTCATCAAGAATCCTGTTTGAAAGCAGAATGGATGAAACTTTGGGGTGGTCCAACTTGTAATGAAGACTCTGAGGGGGGGGGAAATGGTGTCAGTTGAGACAGAATACAAATAAGGAATCATATTGACTAACAACAAACAAACCTTCAGTGGAGACTGGTTTTCGTCTGGCAACCCAACTTCGTCAAGAAGAACAGTGCAAATCTGATTGGAATTCTCAGGGAAGGTTTTCTGTCTTTCAATTGCAGAGTTGTACACATCTTTGATTTCCATGTCAGTTGACCGCTCACTGCACTGATACCTGGGGTACAACAAAAAGGCCAATCAATAAATGAGTGTGGGGGAAAAGAAGAAAAGGCAGAACGAACCGAAACGGCAAGATGTGATGCAGCTTTTGATAAAAAGGGCTCATGGAAGTGTCACCCTTCATGTTGTCAATGGCAATCTTGAAGCTCAATGTCTTGGAGCATCCACTGTGCGATTGAATTAATTCATTTATTCACAGAGTCACAATGAATTTACTAGGGATAAAAAAAAAAAAAAATAGGCCACACTGACAATACAAGTTCAAAAACATACGGTGGTCCAACAATCACAAGGGGAATCATGGCATCCATGCAAACGACTGTGCAAAAAAGATTTTCCAGGAAAGCATTTGTCTTGGCAATTCCAACTGGAAGTTGGGTGTTACTGCAAAGCTGCTTCAGCACAGAGGAAACAAAGTCCTCAAGCTGAAGGATGTATTCAGGAACATCTGCAAATGCATCTGATTGTAGATACGAACGTAAACTTTCCACATATTGCTCACGACTCCAAGGTGTTGATGCTTCAACAACAGAATCAGTTCCAGCACCATGATTAACATCCCGCAAACTGTTTGGGAGAACATGATTGATGAAGTCGCTTGAAGGCAGTCTGAAGTAATATGACAATGCAACAGATAAAGCCTGTGTGGCAAACAGAAAGAATATATTGTTATCAAGGGGTCAGTGCGAAATCCGCCAACGTTGGCGGGGAAGGGGGAGGAGGGGAGGAAACACAAACCAGAGATTGCCAGTGCTTGTGCCAATTCAAGGAACGCATTTTCTTTTCGTAATTTGGATCGGCTCGATACAACTCCTGTTCAGGGAGTCCCTTCTGCCACAAGAAGAAACTGTGTTTCATGAAGTAGTTGTACAGTGACACTGTGCGAACAATGTCTCGGATGCTTGCTGTCACACGATGTATGTGCGCTTTGTTCACAAATTTCTGTGACATCAGGATCAAGCTCGTGATTTCTTTGTGGGTGCCTGCTGCGCCTTCGATCCGTGACATGATGATCCCGTGAATGAAGTTCTCCTGTTGATGATCAGAAAGTTTTCCGAAGTCCACGATGAAGTGCTCCAACGAGAGTGGTGGTGGCCTCACAGCAAACGCCTTTTCCAGCCCAGACGGAACTCCAACAAAGTCGAACTCCCGCTTGGATGATTGCTGCCGCTGGGATGGCACCGCCGTCACTTCTGCTTCTACTGCTGCTGCTTGCGGCTGATCGGGTGAGCCTGTGGATTCCAGCTCATTTTTGTTCAGAGCAGCAACAAAGAAGAGTTGTGGTGATATGGGCTCTCCATCGAGCCGTGAGTCGCACAGCACATCCTTCACCATTCCAAGGAGAGATGTGGATGTGCACTCGTCAATGAAGCACACCATCCTTCCACTTGCCGGGAGCTTCTGAACCATCTGTTGTGCCTTGGAGATCTTGTCCCTGAACTGGTCAACAGAAATGTGCTGGTGCATTTTTATACGGGTGAAAATTGAATCAAATTTTGCCTCACGAACTTCAACAACCAATCTAGAAAGTTCTTTTGCATTGCTCACCACGTAAGCATCCTTCTCCTCAAAATGAAACTCTGCAGGTTGGGTGAATGAGCTATCCAGTGCCCTTCTCATGAGTTTGGTGGACTGAATTATTTTAATGATTTCCAGCTGGCGCTTTATTCGAGACACAACCTGTGATGCCCACAGCGGGAAGAGATTTGGATGTCTGTTGCCTTGTGGAGATGGAAAATGGCAAATCTGTTCAACAAGTTCCTCCAAAGCAGTAGATGTGAGAGAACCAACGGAACTGCGCAACATCTGCAAGCAGTCCTCAATCTCGGGAGTGGATGGAATGGCCTCGAGAGATTGAACAATGAGATGGCGGACCCTGCGATTCATATTGGGAACGATATCAGCAGAAGCATTTATGATCACACTGAAGATGTTGAGAAGCTCTGTCTTGCCCACACCCGTGCCTCCACACAAGGTGAGGTTCTGGCCAGACTTGTAGTGGTCGTGGATGAGAAGCAGCTTCAAAGCAAAATCGGGAGTGAGGATGTAATTCTGCTGGGTCAGAAGCTCTCCCAGATCCTTCACCCCGAACACCTCCGAAAGCTTGTTCACGAGCTGTGCCTGGTCGTTGTGGTCCACCAATGTGAGCCCCGCTGGAAGCTCGGGGGCGTCAGCCTTGGCGTTGTTGGCTCCTGACGAAAACCGGAAAACGCATGGCTTTGTGACGTGGTGGAGATTCTTCTGCCTGGCAATGAAGACAAGATTCTCACAGTCTAGAGAGAGCTGGCACAGCTTAACACTTTCGGCGACAAACATGGCGAACAAGTCCGAAAGGGACACCAAACCTTCTTCCACTGAGGGCTCCTTTGCACGCTGTGCAGCGAATTGGGACATCCACCTGCACCTCTCTGCGAGGAGTGCAACACAGTGATGGAACTTCTGCATCTCTTGAAGTGCAGGGTGTGCTTGTCGGAACTCTGAAAGGAGACGAACCGTCATCTCAGGGGTCACGGCAACTGCAGAGTCTCCACCGCCACCTCCATCTGCTTGTTCGACAAGCCTTCTGAGGGACTGAACGAATTCAGAGTGGTCTTTCATTGCACCTCCCTCCTTTGCATGAAGGAAAATGGCAACGATTTTGGCGTTGTCATCTGCAATGATTTCCAGAGGTGCTGCTATTGGAAGAGGAGGACTGCTTTGTGGGATCTGCTGCTGTTGGTGAAGGTGACTCAGAATGGGAATGTTTTGAAGAACGCCTTCCATTGTGTGGAAGCCAAATCCTGCCTGGGCATCACTGGCTGGTGAAGTGGCAAGTTCCACAAAGAAGACCCACTTGCAGTTGCTTTTGCCGCTGTTGTTGTTGGTATGCAGCGGGTAGATGCACCCAGTGCGCCTGTCCTGGATGATCCTCCATAGCAGCAAGTCATACAAAAACAAAGAGAGTGCATGGAAGTCTGCATAAGCAGACACATCAAGGTGTATTTGGACAGTTGCACTGCTTGCAGTTGCAGTTGCAGTTGTTGCGCTCTCTGTGGTGGTGGCAGCCACATCCGTGGCAGTGGCTGTGCTCTCTGTTGGAACCGCCGTTGCTGTCACCAATGTTGGGAGCATGCTGCTCAACTTGGAAATTACAGAAGAAACCGACCACCCCTCTGTGACACTGAATGTGCAGTTGCATGACTGTGCGTCAGGGTTATTCGCTTGCTCCAACTTCATTGCGTGAGTGATCTCGGTACTTTTGCCGCACCTCGGGCCGGCTGTGTACAGCCTCACCGTGGTGCCATCGCCGAGCAGCTTGTCGGCCGTGAGGCCGTCCTCCACCAGCTTCGCCCTGACTCGCTCCACAACGGCTTCAGGCTGCTTGGTTTCCCAGGAAAAGAACACGTCGATTCCGACTTTGCTTGTGAATATCAGTGACACCCTGGCTATCTGGGGGTTCTCTTGTTGCGCGATCGCGATCGACCACTGGTAAAGTAGGCTCCTCAGCTCCTCCGCCATTTCGTTCACGCCAACAAAGGCGAAGCACAGGTGCGTGAAAGTGCTGACGCACTTGATCAGGCGCTTGACGTCCGACTTGGTGGCATCCTTGCCGTTGAGGACGAGCGATGGGTGGAACGGCTTGTTTCCAAACACTTCAAACAGAAGGTACATCAGTGAGCTCGGTGTGAAATGCTCTGCAAGAATTATTGACATGTCCTGTGCTCCCTCCTCTGTTGCAAGTGCACTTGGTTTTGCTCCTGCTCTTGCTAATGTGGAGGCACCCTTGGTGATTGTGCTGCCAAATTGTGAAATGCATGTCTTGGCAAGTGTCAGCATGGATATCGCGTCCCAACACTTCTCTTTGGGCGGTGGTGTCTTTTCTCCACCAGCGCCAGCAACCGGAGGTGCTCCTGCTGCTGATTGGGCAACCAAAGCTGCTGCCGCTGCAGCAGAGGCTTGAATACACTGCTTCACAGAGTCGAGTGGAATTTGCTTGTTCTTGGAAGCTGTTTCTGGGAAGCAAGTTTGAATGTATGCACCAATCATTGCCAGCTGGTGTTCTTCCACAGACGGCATGAATCCAACCTCACTGAACAGCTTTCCAAATGCCGAGAGCTGCTTGGCAGTCAGGAAATTCAAACGGGGTTCTTCCTTTTGTTTGTATTTGTTTCAGTGAGTTGGTGGTGGTGATTAAGAATAAACGTTACTTGGTAAGCTGCTTTCACAGCTGATTTCCATTGTTGGATTGTTTGCTTCACCTGTTGTTGAAAGAAAATGTGTCAGTGCTTTTTTTTTTTTTTAAGTTATTGTGAGAGGAACACCTGTGAGTGCATATTGCTGAACAGGTCAACCTTCACTATTTCACCAGGTTTGTTGAGCAACGTGGAAATCCCTTGAAACATTGGGTGACCTTTTGCCTCCAATTTAAGCCGCATTGTGTGCATTTCCTCCACCCATGTGAAAATCTGAACAAATACAAACAAAAGGAAGAACCCCGTTTGAATTTCCTGACTGCCATTTCGTTCACGCCAACAAAGGCGAAGCACAGGTGCGTGAAAGTGCTGACGCACTTGATCAGGCGCTTGACGTCCGACTTGGTGGCATCCTTGCCGTTGAGGACGAGCGATGGGTGGAACGGCTTGTTTCCAAACACTTCAAACAGAAGGTACATCAGTGAGCTCGGTGTGAAATGCTCTGCAAGAATTATTGACATGTCCTGTGCTCCCTCCTCTGTTGCAAGTGCACTTGGTTTTGCTCCTGCTCTTGCTAATGTGGAGGCACCCTTGGTGATTGTGCTGCCAAATTGTGAAATGCATGTCTTGGCAAGTGTCAGCATGGATATCGCGTCCCAACACTTCTCTTTGGGCGGTGGTGTCTTTTCTCCACCAGCGCCAGCAACCGGAGGTGCTCCTGCTGCTGATTGGGCAACCAAAGCTGCTGCCGCTGCAGCAGAGGCTTGAATACACTGCTTCACAGAGTCGAGTGGAATTTGCTTGTTCTTGGAAGCTGTTTCTGGGAAGCAAGTTTGAATGTATGCACCAATCATTGCCAGCTGGTGTTCTTCCACAGACGGCATGAATCCAACCTCACTGAACAGCTTTCCAAATGCCGAGAGCTGCTTGGCAGTCAGGAAATTCAAACGGGGTTCTTCCTTTTGTTTGTATTTGTTTCAGTGAGTTGGTGGTGGTGATTAAGAATAAACGTTACTTGGTAAGCTGCTTTCACAGCTGATTTCCATTGTTGGATTGTTTGCTTCACCTGTTGTTGAAAGAAAATGTGTCAGTGCTTTTTTTTTTTTTTAAGTTATTGTGAGAGGAACACCTGTGAGTGCATATTGCTGAACAGGTCAACCTTCACTATTTCACCAGGTTTGTTGAGCAACGTGGAAATCCCTTGAAACATTGGGTGACCTTTTGCCTCCAATTTAAGCCGCATTGTGTGCATTTCCTCCACCCATGTGAAAATCTGAACAAATACAAACAAAAGGAAGAACCCCGTTTGAATTTCCTGACTGCCATTTCGTTCACGCCAACAAAGGCGAAGCACAGGTGCGTGAAAGTGCTGACGCACTTGATCAGGCGCTTGACGTCCGACTTGGTGGCATCCTTGCCGTTGAGGACGAGCGATGGGTGGAACGGCTTGTTTCCAAACACTTCAAACAGAAGGTACATCAGTGAGCTCGGTGTGAAATGCTCTGCAAGAATTATTGACATGTCCTGTGCTCCCTCCTCTGTTGCAAGTGCACTTGGTTTTGCTCCTGCTCTTGCTAATGTGGAGGCACCCTTGGTGATTGTGCTGCCAAATTGTGAAATGCATGTCTTGGCAAGTGTCAGCATGGATATCGCGTCCCAACACTTCTCTTTGGGCGGTGGTGTCTTTTCTCCACCAGCGCCAGCAACCGGAGGTGCTCCTGCTGCTGATTGGGCAACCAAAGCTGCTGCCGCTGCAGCAGAGGCTTGAATACACTGCTTCACAGAGTCGAGTGGAATTTGCTTGTTCTTGGAAGCTGTTTCTGGGAAGCAAGTTTGAATGTATGCACCAATCATTGCCAGCTGGTGTTCTTCCACAGACGGCATGAATCCAACCTCACTGAACAGCTTTCCAAATGCCGAGAGCTGCTTGGCAGTCAGGAAATTCAAACGGGGTTCTTCCTTTTGTTTGTATTTGTTTCAGTGAGTTGGTGGTGGTGATTAAGAATAAACGTTACTTGGTAAGCTGCTTTCACAGCTGATTTCCATTGTTGGATTGTTTGCTTCACCTGTTGTTGAAAGAAAATGTGTCAGTGCTTTTTTTTTTTTTTAAGTTATTGTGAGAGGAACACCTGTGAGTGCATATTGCTGAACAGGTCAACCTTCACTATTTCACCAGGTTTGTTGAGCAACGTGGAAATCCCTTGAAACATTGGGTGACCTTTTGCCTCCAATTTAAGCCGCATTGTGTGCATTTCCTCCACCCATGTGAAAATCTGAACAAATTCAACCACTGTTGTGTAATCTCTTTCATCTTTTTTTTTTTTTTTTTTTTTTTTTTATCAGTCGATAATACATCAATTAATCATTAAGCTTATATTCATAAATTGTTGTTTTCTTGAAAAATGAGGGGGAACAAAAAAAAGGAAAACCAACCGGCACTGGAAATGAAAATCTTTGCCGCTCTGAGCAAGTTCATGAGAAAGGAGTGTGACAGCTCCTGTTCTCTGTCCTTCTCACACACCAACATGCAAAGAGATTCCCCTGAAGGATGGAGTGACAAGCAACTCCTGTACTGTCCATCTTGCCGCAACTTGGTGATGTCTGACCGTTTGTGTGTTTGTTTTGTTTGGATGTGAGAAATCGTGACATCAAACAAAAACAATCCCCACCACCACACAGAAGGAAGAGAAGAGAAGAAGCTACACACAAGGCAACAAGGCATCAATGTTCAGTGCCGTGCCAGAGTACATCAACTTGATTTGTGGCAGATTCTCCAGAACCGCTCGGATATTAAAAATCAAGTCTTTAATGCTGCCAATCTTGTCAAATACTTTCACCTTCAATTCTTGACACAGCTTAGAGAGATCAAGGTTCTCAGCATCTGGTCTGGAGCACATTTGGTTGAAGAACTGCAGAGCACCATATGCATTCTCAACACAGCGTTGCAAATCTTGCCCAAATTTCCAACTGGAACTGTCAAAACAAGAAAAGGAAAAAGGTGCAGGAACCCATGGGTTGTACTTCGAACAAGCTCTGACTTCTGCTGGAACTGTAAGTCATCAAAATTCTATTATCGCATTGAGTGTTCTTTCACTGCTTTTTTAAAAATATACTTTCAACCAGTCAAGTACATCACCAGCAATGCTAATTGTATCAAAAAAGGAGAGGTGTTCAGCACTCAAATGAAATATCTTGGCGAATTAGTGTGGATGTAAGTAAAGATACAAAAAACCTCTTCCTTCAGTCCTTCCAAAACCCCAGAACAGTTCCTAAGTGTAATCTGGTAACAGAGATAGAATGAGTAAGGGGCTTGAGGGGTGAGGAACAAATACAGCTTGGTGGCCCAGATTGTTCACCATCCCAGAAAGACCTTCTGCAGAACGACTGCAAAGTTTATACTGCTTACAACAGTTTGTTATAGAACCAGTGTGATCCAGGTACTCCAGCAGAGTGAGTCCATGCGTCACAAAAATGCAAGTATTCTGGTGATCAGACCCTTGTCCTCTGAAAAATTCCAACCTATAGAGAGCTTATTCAGAGCAGAGATTAGGTAAAGACATACACTTCAGTGACAGTGGTATCATTAGACTGATGACTGCCAAAAAACTTCTTTGCCTGGGGGAAAAAGAAATATTTGTATTTTGAAAAGGAATGAAGAGCTCAGAACTTTAGAGAAGAGCAAATCTCCCGTAAGCAGTTTTTCCATTGTTACCCAAACCTTGGCTAAGATTTCCGAAATGTGGTTAAGCTCGAGTTCAGACTAGAGGAATTAAGCTTTTGTGTGCATTAAAGAAATTGGGTACATGGTATTTCTCAATTTTGTTTTTCATGAGTTGTTCAAAGAAGATATTACTTTTTGGGACAAAGAACTTCAACTGAAAAACCAAATGGGATAAGAAGAAAGGTGGAAAAAAGAGAGGAACCATATCAAGATGCTGCGACTTGAGCCCTGGAAAGTGTCTCCGAAATTGGTTGACTATAGATTCTAGGTCATCAATAAAGCCAGAATCCAACTTGCAAAAATGAGAATTGTGACATAATACGTTTGCGTGTACATTGAGCTCAGATGTAATAGGTTTGAGCTGAACCCTAGCATTCTGCAATAACCAAACTCGAATAAGACTTAACAGCTCTAATTCTTGCTTGCATGCAGAAAAGCTGTTGCAAAGTTCCGTCTCTACAGGAAGTCTAATGGAAAAGAGTTTGGAGGCAATAGAGCACAATTGAATATATCTCGAGGTCTCATGAGGCCTGGAAATAGTTACAAACAATTGCTTTCCAAGGGAAGCGGTTACCGCAGTGCACAAAGATGATCTAGTGTGAGCTTATTTATGTGCCTCCCAGATATCTCTTCAAGAGGGATTTTCATTTTTTCCAAGATCTACCTTTGTGAGCCAAACAGTGTAACTCAAAGAAGAAGGTGTACTTTTTGCTTGTACTGCATGTAGTTGATGGTGAAGTGGTGGTTGTTTGCTATTTCTGTAAATAAGGGCAAAATATCAGCTGATAAGTGCAGGACATCATCAGGGGTAATCTCTAGTCTGGTGCGCATGCACTCCATCAATACAGCACAAATAAATGTAGTATTTTGGGCTTCAGGAATCTTTGCAATTTCATTCCCAAACCACTTGCCAAGGAGTTTGAGTTGGGTTGAAATGGGATTTTCTGGAGGTGCTTCATTCCTTGTAGTGATTAGAAGATTGCCTGCACTTTAAAATCTTACTTGATCATTGTGGAAGCTAGTGGTAAGATTAATTAAGGTACAGTTGTGGGACACATACCAAGAGAACGGAGGAAAAGCTGGTACAATTGATTATCCACCTTTTCTGTACTTTCCCTTTTCATGAGGTTGGAAGTGATATCATAGAATGACGGGAGCACTCCTAACTATTAGAGTTCGTTATTGCAAGTACGGTGGCAGTTCTTCATACCTTTACAAATAAATGATCTTTTGCAAAGATGAACTGTGCTTCATCATGTGCGTCAAACAATTTTGAATATTCAGTACAGTGAAGGGGAAGAAAAAGTGTATCCATAAATCTGAGAGGGCGTTAGATTGGCCAAGAAAGAAAACAACCTGCTCTCATGTGTACATGCAATTTCTAGAGGCTTAAACAGTAACATAAAAGGTGGATGAACAGGTAGCAATGATGCATATTGCTCAAAGAGTTTGGCTGCCTCCAAAATTGGTAGAGTAGAAAACTGCTGTTCAAGGAGTGCTGAAAGAGATGACAAGTCCATAAATAATGGGGGAATGCTAGAGGAAATTACTTCTCAGCATCAAATATGTTTTACATACTGAATGGCATATTGAACAGGAATGGTGGTGGTCTTGATATAGTGCCTAAAAGATTCATTGAAAAACTTGGTTGTATGGTTGCCTTTTTTTGCCAGCTCAGGCAAAAGACTGTGAATATTGTATTGAATGGACCGCTAGTGAATGAATTAGGAAATTTTGGGGTTATTGTTTCAAAAGCTCACTTCTGAGAAAGGTTTGGTCAGACATAATTTGTTACTGCCAACACGTTAGGTTATTTTACGGGGAAATTTATTACCTTGCTTCATTAGAAACTTCCTCTGCAATCCAATACATCCAGTACCACCATTTGGCAAGTGTTGGCACAGCAACTGCATTCAAGGGGCAAGATAAATCCAAAAAAGCTACTCTCATTTAGAGTCGTATACAACAAAAGATAGTGCAGACCTGACAGTAACTCTGAAAGTTCCTGAGGAAGGTATTAACATCAATTTTAAACAACAAAGAGTCATTACTTTTATAACCCTGTCATCGTCAAGAGGAACTTTGAATTTGGCTGGGCAGATCCAATAGACTAATTCGGGGACCTGTGACATTTGTTCCTCACTCAAATGTGAAGAAGACATGTTTTGGACAGTTCCCAGTAATCCACGTAATACAGACATCGAAATGACAGGGGAAGAGAGGGAAATTGTGCTACAAAGTGCCATTGGACTTTTCTTTTGTTAAACCAAGAAACATGCAGGGAGACTCATACTATAAAAAAATCTCTCTTATGGTATTGAAAGGGGGTTGAGCCATAATAAGCATTATTGCAGATTTCCAATTTTCAATGACCTTCACAAATTGTAAAAAAATTGGACATGGGTGCCTGTAGTACCCTATCACTGGTTTCATCTTTTACAAATGAGTGAAACGCCATATACAGGAGACAAAGTGTTATCTCAAAATATGCCTGTTGAAGGTAACAGAAAAGAAAAAAAAATGGAGGAAAATTAAACCTGAAAAGGGTGAGCTTTGATAGAGAGGTGCTGTTCTAGAAGGTCCCCAAGTTTCACAAAGACTACAGTTTGGTCATATTTTTTTAGGCTCTAAATGCGGAACTTAGTATACTTTATGGTGGGGACAATTCGTACATAGAAAATAGCTTCCTCTTTTTTCGAAATATCATCACGTGAGCTCACTTTTATAGCTGCAGAATGAACAACAGAGAAAACTTTCTCTAAGGTTTTTTTTACTTCAGGTTTGTCGGGAAGTTTCTCCACAACCCTAAATATAGGTTCTAATGTGTGTATAACTATAACTATAAAAACATACACAAGTAGACTGAGAACAACAGCTGTAAGAAAAGGGAATATCTCCGACACTCTTCTCAGGGAGAGTTTTTCCAATGATGATTGAAGTGATTTGCTGATATTATTCACATATTCCACCATAACTGGAAGCTCCACACTGCTGTCCTTCAGTAGGCTCAGGAAGTTGTCAATGGCTGTCATTGTGCTGGCAGTGTATGACATCTCCCTAGTTGTCCAGTTGTGCTGTCCCATGAACACCGAGAGCTGCTCAATGAGCTTCGTGACCTCCGAAGCCTTAGTCCTGGCTAAAGCTGCAGAGGGAGGTGTTGCCGGGCGCCTTTGCAGGATTGGCGTTACTGTCTGTGGTGCTGGTGCTGGTACTGGTGACTGTGGCCGTGGCGATGGTGACCTGGACCCGCGGTCCTTGTTGTCGGGTGTGGGTGTGGGTGTGGATGTGAATGTGGATGTGGATGTGGATGTGGATGTGGATGTGGGTGCTGGCATCACCACTGGATACCCTGATACATATTGCTGGTTCATAGGCACAGAACCCATTGGCCCTGGGTTGGCAATCGGTGAAGGGTTCCAATTTGCAGTTGGCGGTGGTTGTGGTTGTGGTTGTGGTGGAAAAGACCCCTGGAATGGCGGTCCAGTGAATGACGTTCGAATCTGCTGCTGCACGACTGGCGGTGGTGGCATTGGTGGGTACTTTACTACATTCGGCGCCATTACCCCGGATTGCTGAAGATTCGGAGGGGGATAGATGTTGTTGGCATTATGGGTGGGAGTCGTGGTGATCGTGCTCGTGGGCACTGATGTACGGCCCGACCAATTAAGTGGCGGTTGCTGCTGCTGTTGCATCTGTTGGTACTGCTGTTGATATTGGGCCTGTTGTTGGGGCGTCATTGGTTGCACGCCAAACTGCGGTGGTGTGTGTTGTTGCTGCTGCTGCTGCAACCAAGGCGTACTTATGGGACCAGGCAGCTGCACTGCGGCCGGGGGCGGCATGATTGGGGTGGAGCGTCCCATCTGCCGCTGTTGTTGTGGTTGCTGTTGGTTGATAGCACCGCGAGGGGGCGGTGTGTACATTGTGTTGCTGTTGTTGTGGTGATTGATGTTTCTATTGGTGCTGTTGTTTTTTGGTTAGTGGGTGGTTTTTCGTTAGTTCGGCCGAACTCGAGGGTACCAAATTGGCTACTTAAGCACGATAGATTTTTAGAAAGTGGGGGCAACTGCTTTGGCAGGATTTAGGATTTTCGAAGACAGGAAGGAGTATGGGAAAAAACTTTTGGCTAAATCGTGTTGTGGCTGCTTGTAGTTTACAAAACTGATAGTATATGACATAGTGGTATGCTACATGACGTGGGGTGGGATGGACAGGACCAACTCAAAGGTCATCCCCCTGGAAAAATGTTTCCTCTATCTCCTCCCTGGCAAGTTGTACACGGGTATCCACAGAGGGATTGTGTGGATTGCCAAATGCAACTACAAGAGCAGCCACTTTGCAGCTTGGGTCCTTGATTGTAGTATGGGTCCAGTGCACCAGTGTTGGCCCATAGAACGTATCAACGTGATTGCCGTAGGTTTCTCTTGTGCCATCTTTGGAACCGGATATGATTGTGGGCCAATCGTCATATAACTGCTTCTGAGCTTGCTTTGAAACTACGGCGTCTAACCAAGGAACTCCGTTGGAGAATTCCGATTGGGGTATGTTAAGTGCTTTAGCAACCACATCATTGGAATGTATTGCAAGACCATTCTATTTCAATTGTTATTGGTTTTAGGAATTGTAAGGCGAAGTGTACTTGATCAAGAATGACCACAAATGCATCATCAACACTGTCAGCTATGACTCTCAGAAGGTGGAAGATTGCTGTTTTTATTGTTAAATAGCGCAAGTTTATGTTAGAAAGTGATTCATACCGTCAAAAGACGTTGGAATTCGTGGACGAATTTCCAAAATAAAGGAGACAGTGGTGTAGGATTGCGGCTGTATCAGGGAACTGCAATACTCGGATTCTGTAGCTAAGCAAGTCACAGGACATGCTTTGTTAAGTTCCCTTAACCTGCTTCGTTTTTTTAACCCTTTGCGCTTGACAAGTGTCACACGGGGGTAGCTAGGGAGAGAACAGGCACTCTCATCTCTCACATCAGGCAGGGAAAAATGACTCGGAGGGGAGAGCACTTTTTTGTCAACACTTAAGCACTCCACAGGAGTATCAGGGGAAGGTGGAGCCGGTGTAAGTGGCGAACATCTTCCGAGAACAGAGGTTGGAGTGCTTTGGCTAGGTAGTTCAGTTTCTTGTGGGAGACATGGGCATTGCATTACAGTAGGAAAAAGTGGTGAGCCGGAACTGGAACTGCAACCGGAATTTTGACTCGGTGTGTGTGCAGGTGTATGTAATGGCGATGTGAGAGGGCTACCAGGAGAGGCCAAAGGAGACGGGGACGGAACCCCCACGCTCTCTGAGGAATTCCTCAGGCCTGGATTTTGTGGGTCCTGGTGCCACGATGAAGCCCCAGAGGGGTTCATAAGTGTTGCTAACAAGTGCTGGCCATCAGATGGATCAGGTTTTTTGGGATTTGGTTGTGATGCAGTTGTGGTCCTGGGACCGGTAATTGGGGACGATTCATGGAGACAGCGCGCAGTTGCATTCGCGTTTGCGCCTGCATTTGCGGCAGTTGCAGTTTCGGAAGCCTCGTTGTGGCGTAAGAAAAACTGGCCGGTGTAATTATCAATACACATCGACGTAGCCATTGCATTCACAAGGGCATTTTGTTGTTGATGTTGTTGAGCATGCAGTTGCATTGGTGCCTGCTGATGCTGGGGTAGACTATGAGCAGGGGTCTGGTGATGGAACTGATTCGCGATGGATGCAACTGCGGCGCTCAGATCTCCGGCGCCGCCGCCCCCAAGCAGCGAATTCATCCTGCGAGCGAGCGGGAAGTTGTTGGCGTCGTCGCACACGGAGAGCACGTCGCCGACCGCGCGCTTTCGTCTTCTCATGCGCTTCGGCTGCGCCTCGGGAATTGGCAGGGAGGACGAAACCGCAGATGAAGCCGAGGACGAGGGCGTGGGTGCGTCGACCTTGCAAAGCGACGACGACGAGGGGGCGTGGAGGGGCTTATCGTTCACTCGTTTGACGCCTAGCATCGCGGGTGATTCGGCTGGTTTCCTTTAGTTGGTGTTTTCGTTTGGTTGGTTTGTTTCCCTGCGAAGGGGAGTGCGAACTTACGGCTAGTTCTGCTAAGTAGCTTCGGAAGTCTTGCTGGTCTGACTTCTTTTTAGGAAGCTGAGCAAAGCGAAAATCTGAGAAGCGAGGATTGGACGAATACCCATCTGGGCACTGGTCGAGTCGTCTCATTACTTAGTGAACGTGTTCGGGTTTCACTTTATCAGGCACAGCCTCAAAATCAGTTCTCGGAGTGCTACTTCAAACAATCGGGGCTTTTTTTTTTTCTTCGGGTTTATTTCGCGTTGGGGCCGTTCAAAGTCTGTTCACGGCAAAAAAAAATTTTGAAGGCAACACGATTCAAATGGCGAGCGACAATTTACAACAAAACAAGACAGTGAATTAAGAAAATGGAGCAGATAGAGTACAAACTTGTTGTGTTGGGTGGTGGGGCAGTTGGCAAAAGCTCACTCACTTGCATGCTGTGCATGTCTCACTTGTACGGTTTTTTTTCCCACACATAGAATATTCTCAACCTGCCCAATGGCCTGTGCACTTACCCAACGTTTAGCATTGAATCATATGATCCCACTATCGAGGACAGCTACCGCACCCAATTCGAAGTCGAAGGTCGCGTCGTAGTCCTTGACATTCTCGACACTGCCGGCCAAGAAGAGTGAGTTTCTCGTCTATTTACTATAATAAATAATAACGACCATAAGAATACCCCAGCAAATTCAATTCCCCAGCCTCTTGTTTTCCTTCCTAACGATTCCCCCCCCCCCCAGTTATTCCGCCATGCGGTCACAATACATGCGCTGTGGGCGCGGATTCCTTGTCGTTTACAGCATCACCTCCCGCCCCAGCTTCGCGGAATGCGCCGACTTGCGGATCCAGCTGTGCCGGAACCTGGACCGCGACGAGGTCGACCGGCGCCCCGCTCCCGTCGTGCTCGTGGGCAACAAGTGCGACTTGGTCGGCGAGAGGAAGGTGTCTGCGAGAGAGGGCGCCGACTTTGCCGATTCCTGTGGCTGGAAGCACATCGAGACCAGCGCGAAGAACCACATGAACGTGGAGGAGGCCTTTAGAATGCTGGTGAGGGCCGTGGATGAGTGCGAGGACTTGGCTGGCAAGTCAAAGGGCAAAGGCAGGGGCAAGAAGAGGGGAGTGTCAAAGAAGGACAAGAAGTGCTCCGTGATGTGAACTTGCCATTGGCTGGCTACTGCATCTCGCCAGTGACTTTGTGTTGTATAGATGGTGGTGTTTTTTTTTTGGTGTACACTAAGAGAATTCTATTTTCACTTGTATCTACTGGCTTTTTGAAAATGGGATAGTATTCCCATAGATTATTTTGGTTCAAAATTTTAGAAACATCATACAGTGTCCTCTGCAACAGCCATCACATCACCAAGGAAATCTTTCAGCACGTCTCTGTCACCCACGAGTGAGGCACCAGCATAGAAAGGTGCCTTGGAATTGAACTTGCTTGGGTCAGCTGCAACTTCACGAATTGCTGTTTGCAGGCTTGACAGGAAGTCTTGTGCGCGACCAGTGTGCCATTCTGTGACGCACAGATGTACAGAACTATGAGAAAATGTAAGTGCATCTCACGTGGTGCTATTCCACTTGCCTGGGATATTGCATCACGTTAAGTGACCAATGCCTCTTACTCAGGGCTTCTGCAACTTTGAAAATGTTGACGGATTTAGTCGTAAAAGGAATCACTTTCATAATCACGGTTACCAGTGACCAAATAAAAGTAAAAAAATACCAAATGTAATCTTGTCAGGATCACCAATTATCGAAATATCAGGATCTTTACGTAACCTGGTTGGGTGAGATTCACAAGTGGGAAAGAGGAAAAGGTACCCAGCAACAATCTCAGCAGCGGTCTCCAATAGTGCTTTTGAAGCAGCCATATATCCAGATATTCCCTTGTGAATCATTGATGCCCAGGTCCCAACTACCACGCAACCTGGCCTACTCCCCAGAAGAGTTGCTGAGCCATAACTATTAATGTGGTTAGGTGTTGTATTGTTATTAGCAGGTTAAAAAAGTCGCCACGTACAGGCCTCCGGGCCAATCGGGATCAGTAAAGAAGGCGTGAGAGCGCAGTTCCTGCGACTCGAACAGAACAACTGATGTTCCCTTTGGGGCGTACCCGTACTAAAGCGGTTGGTGAAGTTCAAAAGTGGAGTAATGAATAACCTTATGGGTGTCACATGATATGGATGTAACGCCCTCAACCAGGAAATCAAAGTTGGGAACAGGATATCCTAGTTGTTTGGCAAAAGGGAGAACAAATCCACCAAGACAGGCATCAACGTGCAACCCTATTCCCGCTCTTGAACATAGTTGACCAAGTGCCGCGACGTTGTCAATTACACCATGTGGGAAACCTGGAGCAGAAGCCACAACCTAAAAAAAATTAGTTTGTGTACTTATTGTCAATTTCGAACCAGGAAGGTATTTCGATTGATTCTGGCACTGATAGCATCCACATCGGCTTCCATAGTCGGTTTCTTAACAGGAACACGTACAAGTTTAACTCTGAGAAGATTTGCGGCCTTCACATAAGCTTTTTTGGAGATATCAGGAGTCGTCTTCAATCATGAAGGGATTATACCAGAGTGTGCTGATTCTGCAACAAGAATCTCCATTCTGTCAGGGTTCATTCCGCGCTTAATTGCCCTGTCGCGGTGTGCCTTTGTTGCCAGGATAATACTTTGAAATCTTAGCGTTTTCTCTCGAGAGGGAGACTTACCTTTCAGTACCACCGCTGCTAACCAAACCACAGACATCTGATCTTTTATCACCATGCAGCATTGCTGCCGTCATCTTGATGATCTCTGCTTCCATCTTCCTTACACTAGTATGCATATTAGCCACAGACAAGATGATTACTGGGCAACCAGACATAGACATCTGTATGCAGTGCATTCGAGTAAGTGAACCAAGTAGTTGCTGCCGCAACAAGTTCATTGTGTACATTATTTGCGGAATACATGCACCCAGAGTACTGTTCATAACGTTAAAACAAAGCGGCACTGAATGAAACCCCACATTCATTCCATCGCGGTAAGTCTCTTCTATTCTCTTTGCGTCTTTCAATAAGCCCATCACTTGTTCCACAGGCAACCCGACTTCAGGGAGAGAAGTGAATTTAGGCAATTCAGCAGTAGTTTTTCTATGATCTTCCTCGAGCATAGTTATTGCAGTTTCTCTTGACTTGTCAACAAACCGCTGTGCTGCTGGAATTGACACCACAGCTCTGCATTTTTACCAGGTAAATATACAGCCTCTTTTTTCCAATAACCCCCCAACAAATGCATGAAACACACCGGAAGCCCCATTTGAATATAGAAGCTTTGAGATCTCGAAACGGGGGGATAATACGCGCGAGAATCCACGTCAGCGCACATGCGACGCCTATCACACAAAGAGAGTACCCACCCATCTTGTTCTGTTTTTCTTGTTGTTTTGGTTTTTTTTTCCCTCTTTGCTGCCCTTCTCTCTCCCCAACAATGACTTATTGACTGCACCGTCACGTGCAGGGTTTTATTAAAAATGTGATTGATCAATGAAACTAGAAGATTCGGGTGTAATTGCATTGAAGATTTGGAACATGCATGTTGGCTGCGAAGAACCTGACAGGCAGACAGTCAAAGCCTCTTTTCGATGACGAGGCAGGGCGGGGCACCAACTTGGCCGCGGCTGCTTGGCCTTGCCGCAGGCTACAGATTCCCAACCAGTAGTTTTCACTGGGTGCCCCACATGAATCTGAGCAAACCCACAATGCTATCTTGGCATAGTGCCAATGGTTTTTTTTGATACAACACATCACAAGAACAAATCAGAGGGGTTCCCACAATGCAACGCAGCCCTTGGAATCTGCAGTGCTGAAACAGCTTCTATTGGGGAAAAACTGGGATGAACTTGTAGTGGGTTCTACCTCTCGATAGTAGTAGCGGTGGTCAACTGAAAAAAGTACACCAGTTGTGGATATCCCAGAAATCAACCTCCACGTCCCACCTACATTAACCATGGTTGGAAAATTCTCACCCACACAATATGGGGCCAGTACCTGATTCACTGCACCCAAAGATAAAAGGTACAGAGTCATGACCGCATGCAATAAGCAGATTTTCAGAGACAAACCCAATCCCAGTCATTGGGAGCATTGGAAAGGAAATTTGTGTCTTGGGTTTTCCGGGTCTGTGGTAATCTAAAGTCAAGTAAGTCACAGCCTTGAGAGGAAGGAAGGCTACCAATAATGGAAATTGTGCTACTGTGGGAAGAGCAAGCAAGTTTTCCTTGAGGAGACCAGCATACAGCATGAACCCAGGCCCCAGTGTCACTTGAGAACTCACAATGGGTGTTCTTTACCGTTTTGCGGGTGGCTGTATATTAACTTAATGAGTATTGAAAGGTGAAAAAAATGTACCCATGGTGGCAAACATGGACACTTTGACAGCGCCATCAATTGAACCACTGGCAAGCAGAATCTAGGGAGGTAAATCTTTAATTCATTTCCTAAGTCTAGGAAATTTATTGCGGTACAACCTTATTTGGGTGCCAGGCAAGACAGGTAACTGCATGGGCGTGAACTTTAAGTCTTCGAGATGTCCACCTATTACACTCTTGATCGGAAATTTATTAGTGCATTAAAAAAAGGAAGGAGGACAACCGTCATAATACCAAGTGAGGCAAATAGCCGATCCACAAGCATAAGCATGTTCAGGGTTCGAGGGATTGCACTTCAGATTTTTTATCCCCCTTCTAGTTATGTTTGCAGGTTCCTTTGTGAAATTGATATCAATCATGTTTAAAAGAACAATTACCTGACCCAAGCTGGGTGATCATAAAAACAGCTGAAAGTCTCATCTGAGGCTCTCATCCAGACGGAAACCATGTGATCCTCTGAACCATATACTAGTTGGTAGCCATTTAACCCCCAATCAACACATGTGATTGGTTGTATGTGGTCGTCACAACCATCCTCAATATGGAGCGTCGCAGACTAGATTGTTACTTATTTCCAGGATCGTTTATATTTTCGGTACCTTATGCACTGAGAAACCAGATTCAGCTTTTGTTACTTTCCAAACCTACAATAGTCACTGGAGAAGAAAGGAGTGTCACTGTGTCACACCTCAACTTTATTTGATGAAGGACAGACAGCAAGGTGGGTCAAATGAGGGTGCCATGAGTGGCAAGTGAGGCCAACTCCAAAATTATACACAACAGACCTCTTCCAACCTTAGTTTTTGATGGTCACAAAATGCAACAGCACCATATTCAGGCCAAAAAAAATTTAATGACAGCAGTTACCCGCTCCACTATCTACATAAACACAGACGCACCAATGGCAGTTACGTGAATGAGGCCGAGATTGGTAGCAGCAACAACGGCCGCAGTTATGGGTTTGTGGGCCAAGGCTACCATGCACAGGGCAGAGCTCTCGTCCAATTTGCCAATGATATGAACAAAAACAGTTTGTGGCAACAAGCAAAACACGCAACAGTGGGTCGTTGCAGTTGTCCCATAAGTGCACGACTGGTGGACGCTCGGGCAACGGACGCAGTCGCCCATCCTGTCCCTTCACACGGTTTTTTTTCCTGTTTGGAGATTTCATTGGATCAATCTTTGTTTTGTGCCGAAAATGTCCGGAGGCAAGGGTGGGATGGTGTGCATGTTCGTGATTGTGGGAACAAACGACAATCCGATATATGAAGCTGACTTCAGTGCTCCAAAGGCAGGGAAATTTTAATGTGTTTGGCATCGCGTTTTTTCTTTTCCCTCAGGCATTGTTACTGACCCTTACTTGCTTTGTTTTTGAAACAAGCAAGAATCAATGCATTTAAATCACTTTATATTGCACTCTGCCTTGGACTTGGTGGATGAACAAAAGTGGAAAGTCAAAGACATGTACTCCGTAGAACTTTTTTTTGCTTTGGTTACGTATATCTTTGTTGCTTTGCAGGTATTTAAAAGCCGTTGATCGCTTTGCAAAAATGTCTATATCTGCCTGGGTTACATCTGGCCGTATGTAAATATCGCATGATTACCACTTGCACTAAACAATGTTATTTCCAGATGTTAAATTTCTTTTACTCCACAACAAGGAAGAAGACAGCACCGTCAAATTCGACACTGCAATTCGAACATTCTTTACTGAAGTTCATGAGCTTTATCTAAAGGTCTCCAAATTGCCTCGCAAGATTTTTACTAATTCTGGTTTTTTTTTCCCCAACAAACAGGTTCTTCTGAATCCTTTTTATGTACCAAACACCACTATCACATCCACTGCATTTGATACAAAAGTAAGAAGGCTTGGACAAAGAATATTTATGCAGTGATAACAGTAAAACTTTTCCTTCAAACTGATTGTAAGATTACCACCAAACTTTTGACAGGGGCAGCACGTTAACACTTTCTTTTTTCAATTAGTGAGGCCTCAATGAACCTGGTGTGTCACCGTGGGGATCTGGAGATCCAATAAAAATTTTCTGCGCAGCTGTAGGCCGAATCACCACTGAAATTTCTTTCTTTATTTTTCCCTTCGTACAGACATTCGAATAAAAATAAGCATACGGCAAGCAGCGAGGGGGTGGTGATACCGAAGATGACGAGATCTCGTAGAGGGATTGGGTTTGTTGGTCCTGGTGGGTGTTGTTTCATGCTGGCGTTGACGTCGCTGGTCGTCGTTGTAAACGCGCAGACGTCGAGTTCTTCCAAGTCCGATTCCTCTTCGTACTCGTCGTATATTTCTTCTGTGTGGGAGTCTTTTTCGTCTCCATCGCAATCTTGGTCTTCATCGTCCTCATCGTCTGGTTGGTCTGATGCAGTGCAAATGACTGTTGGATTTATCGCTGTAACAATCTCAGTACTTGGATTTGGGAGCAACTTTGGTGAGTGGTCTTGTTTTTTCCCTTTGGGTCTTTATTAAGAAAACACAAACACCAGTTCCTGTGAAAAAGTTCAAGACAGGAGACGGGTACAATCTACTCTTTCCTTTACTTTAATTGTGAAAACTTAGTTGAGCCTACTAATACCGAGATAGTGTGTTCTTCCAATGGGTCATGTGCATTGGAATTTGGTGCTGCGGGCTTATTGTAAATGGAATACGCCTTTCCAAGTTCGAGCCCTTGGCAATGCTTGGTGGAGTTTTGTGGTGCTCAGGTGACGTCTCTTCTTGCGTTGCATCATCTAATTTGCGGTCTTTTTCTAATATTAGGAAATATATTGGCCGTTCCTATTATCAAGCTTGTTGGGCTTGCCCTTGGTTTGTCTTTGTGGGGGGTGGTGAGTTTCTAAACAAGCACAAATCACTTGCAACCCTCCACAATTTCTCTGCTTGGTACTGAAAGATATTGTAGACGAATCTCCTCATGGGCTGGTGCAGTGGCACATTTGGACTTTTTGGACTCGATAAGCAAGAAGGTATTTATTACTCCTTCTTTTTAGCGAAGTCTTAGTTTCGTCAAGTGAGTTCTCCAATATTCAACTACATTGGAGCAGCAATATGCGCTTGTGCAGTTATATTGTTTGCATTTGTACAAACTAAACCTGGCGATAAAGAGTCCAGTGATGAAGAAACCAGTAATCCCCTGCTAGTGAATTACACGCCTCCTAAGACGAAGCCAATGCTTGATAAATTGACCAATACCCAAAAGGTTCATTACATTTGAAACCTTCGCATGTATTTACAGAATAACGACTTAATATTTCGGTAGAAAATACTGGGTGTTGTACTAGCACTAATTAGTGGATGTTTCTATGGCGCAAATTTCGATCCCCCGCAGTATCTTATTGACAATGCAGACGAAGGGCACAGTAGTAATGGAATAGATTACGTTTTCAGCCACTTTTGCGGCATCCTGGCTACAAGTACATTCTATTTGCTTGTGTATTGCATTTTCAAGAAGAACGTTCCAGTCGTTTTTCCTTCAGCAATACTTCCTGGTATTTCTTTTCCCACCTACCCAAAACTTACTAATGGTCCCTCGTTTTCCTATTCTCAAGGTTTTGTATCTGGCTGTGTATGTTTCTCCTCGTCTTCAAGACATCTCTCAAATCCCTATAGATTTGGGCTGTTGCCCAAATAGCCATGTTTGTAGCCAATTCCAACTTGTCTATGGTCATTACCTTCCCTATATGCGCTACCGGCCCCGGCATTGTTGCTGCTCTCTGGGGTGTAATTGTATTTAGAGAAATCACAGACAAAATACCATTGCTCATGCTTGGTGCTGCCTTCCTAGTCACCATCATTGGTGTAACCTTTATCACCCTATCATCAGTAGTAACAGTGTGAAACGTACTAAAAAAAAGAAAAAAACCAAAAGTTTTTGGACATTTTGTTTTAACCCTTACATAAGAAAGACCCTATACAATTTCCGCCAATGCAGTTGGGTTTTCAATAGAAAAGATGTTGCTGTAGTCCACACTGCTGGTGTAGAATTCCACAAGATTTCTGGTCATCCCATGAGCAAAGGGGTTTCGAAACGTGCCGGATGCCGATTGCAGCCAAGGAATTTTCTGCCAGTTGAAATGCTCATTCAGTGTTACGTTCCGTAGAACACACCAAGTCTGGAAAAACGCAACCTGAAAGGAGGGGAGTGAATGTTGGAGCAGTTTTTAAGAAAGGTCTTTCTCACCTGGAATTCCCAAGAGAAAAACCCTAGATGAAACAGGATAGTCCACAGTATAAGCTTTTCCCTTAGAATGATTCTGAGGGTGTCAAGTGAGAATACCCTCAGGATGTCGGGGTAGCATGAATGGTAAATATCTTCAAAAAATCCATTAGGAAAAAATGGATAGGGTAGTGAGGAATGCACACATGACATGCACATGAGAATGAAAACAACGTGTAACATTGTTGTCATGAAAGTGAGGAAGTGAAAAACTCGGTGATTTTTAAATCCAACACAGTTGTTCACCCATGCACAGTGATGGTCAAACCGAGAAACGCATCGGTCACATGTAAAGCAATGCCGGGAACGCAGTGGACGTAAAGTCTTGAGAAATCCATTAGAATACGTAAAAGGAATGAACAATTACGGAGCAGTGAAGGCAGATGTCCTTTTTGGAGAGTTCATCAGTGCTGATAAGCTCTTCAAGTTTCTTATGGAGTTTGAGAGTAATTACGGCAACGGTCAAAATACCGCTAAAGTTATGGTATTTTGGGGAAGGAATCCAGGATCACCAGTAGCCATAAAGTAGTAGGCATACATCATTGCAAAATTCGCAGCAATAAAGAGTAAGTTGGAGACAACACCCAATTCTGACGAAGGAACGGCATTACGCGAGTGTATAGACAAGGAAACAACTACCATGTATTAAGGTATGAAAGTAGATAAAGGCAGACGTGGCTAAGCCACTACAAAAAATGCATAACCAGAGTGGATTCTTTTGGCTCATTCCTTCCCTGTTATTTTTTAGTGGATAAGGAAAAAGTGGAAGTCCTACAAGGGACATCGATGAGGAGTGACACCAACGATGACCATTGTGAAAACGAAAATGATAAAAATAGCCAGTAGTAACGGTAAAGTTGCAATCAAAAAAGTGGACACGGTTACTGAAGAAAGGCCCAGAAAGACCCAAAGTGGGTTCAGCCTTTCTAAGTTCTTTGTTGATTTAGAAAAAGAAAGGGGAGAAATTATGGTACCTTCTTGAAAAGAGACTTTCGCATGGCCATTCTTAAAAGCCTTGCTATCGGGAAAAATTTCTTTTCAAAAGCATATACCAATGGTGTTGAACTGGATTCAACGTGAGTAAACTTTTTCGAAAATATTGACTTGCCTTGTGTTGTCTTGGTGGTGTGGGTCAGCTCCTTCTGACAATAATATCTTCTAAGATTTAGAAGAGAAAATATCACGAATTACAACCCTACAACAAAACAGGTTTCCTTTAATTGCCGCCCAGTGTAGAGGTGTTTTTCCACTAGAGTCGAGGTGATTTAAATTGGCCTTAAGGAGTGAATAAACTATTGTCCACTGAGAAAATTTGGGTGAAATACTCCGTGGTTAATGAGGAATCGAAGTGCGATATCATTTCCTTCGTAGGCAGCCCAGTGAAGAGGAGTGTGCCCTTCTGAATCTTTGATTTCTTAGTATTATCCAAGTGTTCCATTAATACCTCTTGCATCAATGGAGATCCCCATCAAAGTAAAGTAAAAAACACATTTGTCCGAACCATGCTGGACAGCGATATGGAGAGGGTTATAGCCTCGTGAATCTAATCTACTCACATCAGAACCCTACATTTATTATGAGAGCCCTTGTGCCAACGAAACATAAACCTGCTTGATGAGGTATGAGACGACACCTAGGTTTCCACCCACAATGGCCCAGTGAAGTGGAGTCCTCTTTTTGTTTAGAGTGATTAATTTGGCACAAAAGAATACCTTTTATCGGAAGTTGTTGATGCCTCAAGGTCGGCTCCTCGAGAGACCAAAAATTTAACCACATCAAAGTGTGCATTATAACTGGTTCAACGAAATTTGAGAGTGAAACTTGCTGCTATTTACGAACCTGGCCCAGTGAAGGGGTGTGGCCGAATCAGCGGGGTCTTTCATGTTCACAGACTCAGGGCTTTCTTCACAGAATTGAACTACCTTGCTTAGTACTCCTAACTTGGCCGCGGTAATAATATCTGGTGGGTTTTCAGGGTAGTGTGTCTTAAGTGTGGGCCCATACCTTTGACTGCAGAGTGCCAAGCAGAGGAAAGAAAAAAAATGAGAATTAATGGGAAAGAAAAAAAGAGAGGACACGGATAGAGAGGGCACATACCGTCTTCATCTTTGGGTTGCAGTTTACTATGTAGTTGGGCACATCTTCCCTGACAGCGGCACTCGCCACTCTTCCCACCACTGCCTTCGTCGCAATGCCCCGGATTATGGGTGTGATTGCGATTGCGATTTGGGCAGTTGGCACACCGGTGGCCACGCCCGTGGCCATTGTTGTGACCCGAATTCGCAGTCCCAGTCCCATTCCCATTCCCACTCTGAGCCAGCACGGCCCCATCACCGTGACCCACCGTTGACGGTGACGTCACCCCCGAATCCTGGCCCTTGTTGTCCAGCTTGGACGCAGTTGCGTTTGTACTGGTGCTCTCGGCAACGGTTACAGGGACTGACGACGCCATTGCAGGCTGCAAGCGCCCTTGTTGCAACAGCTCGAGCTGCTGACGCTCCGACGGGCTGTTGGCGTCGCCCCCGACCAACACGGATGACTCCTCACCCGACATTTCGCGAAACGGGAGACAACAAAAATTTCAAACGAGAATGAGAGGGGTGGTTGCGGTACTGGTGGCGCTGTGCTTGGTAATTGTGGGAGCCTCGCGGCCCCCGCAGCTGTGGACGTCCAGCTCGTTCCGGCCAAGACCCCTGAGCGACGTCGAGAAATCGTCGCCAAAGGCCAAGTCCCCATTCACAGTCTCGGAGAGCGACAAGACCCCGGTCGGCGTCCGGCGCTGCGAAGCCGACGAGTGCGGCCTGTCGGACGCCGCGTCCGACGAGATGAACACCCGCGGCGTCGAACTGGCGACCTCCACGGACCCGGCGGTCTACGACCCCATCGCTGCCTTTGTGCAATTCGAGCACGCGGCCGCGCGGGGCCACGCCGGCGCCCAGGTCAATCTGGCCAACTGCTACCGCACCGGCTTCGGCGTGAGGCAGAGCGACGAGCAGGCGGCTCAAATTCTGGGAATGGCGAGCTTCAGGGGGTATGCACCGGCTCAGTTTTCTCTTGGCCAGTTGTACCAGTCTGGTGAGGGGGTGGAGAAGAACCTGGAATATGCCGTGGTGTTGTACACTCTGGCTGCGGACCAGGGCTTGCCGGCTGCGCTGAATAACTTGGGCTATATGTATGAGAGGGGGCTTGGGGGGCTGCAGAAGAGCTTGGAGAACGCGGCTATGATGTATGGGTACGCTGCGGCACAGGGGTATGCCGATGCCCAGTACAACCTGGGTGTCCTGTGGCTGCATCAGGAGGACAGCACACTGCCAAAGGAAGAGCGCGAGGCGGAAGCGAAAAAACTGTTTGCTTTGGCTGCTGAGCAGGGGAACATTGATGCCATCATCTCGTTATCTGCTGTTGACAATAACGGGGAACCAAACTATGGTGAAATCACCCGGTTGTATTCTATTGCAGCCCAGAAAGGAGAGTTAAAGGCACAGACCACACTTGGGTCTATGTATCTGGTAGGACATGGAGTTGACAAAGATGAAAGAAAAGCTGTAGAGTTGTTGACACTTGCCGCCAAAGATGGAGACCATGAAGCACAGGCAACCCTAGGGAGATGCTATGAACTTGGCTTGGGTGTACCCACCGATGACAAACAGGCCGCAAAGCTGTTCAAAAAAGCATCGAAAGGTGGAAATGCTGATGGTAAAGCTGGCCTGGCTGGACTGCATTTGAGGGGTGTTGGGGGAATTAAGCGAGATGAGAAAGAAGCAGTGAGACTGCTAAAGACCGCAGTCCAGAAAGGTAGTGTTTTGGGGTATGCTCTTCTTGGAAAATGTTATGAATTGGGACTTGGTGTTCCGGTTGACATACAGGAAGCTGCTAGGCTGTATCAACTTGCAGCCGAAAAAGGTGATGACGAGGCTCAGAATGCACTACAAAGGGTACAAGAACAGCAAGCAAAAAAAGAACCATGTAAAAAAGTAAAATGCCGTTTTACACTAACTCTGGCAACAGATGTAATGAAAGAGCTCTGAACAAATAATTGGAACCATTTTGCTCTGTATTCTTTTCTCTAAATCAAAAAAAACCATTAGAGGGTGTCTTGGGGTTTTCGTTGGAAGATGGTCTCTTTTCAGAAGCCTTTTTTTGCCAAGTCAAACCACTTGCCAATGGGGTCTGGTGTTTTTTTTATTCAGCCACTTTGTACTACAGACGTTTTTATTTATGGTTCTTTTTATTTGGTGTTTTGTGTAATATGTAACCAATTAGACGAAACACCTTCTTGGTTGGGTATGCTATGATACAGTGGCCCACTGTTGTGTGTTGATGTATTTAACCTATCTCTCTACCCTATATATATGTGGTCAATTTTAACATCGATTTCTTCTTCTTCCAGGGGGAGACATTCAAGGACAAAATGCCTTTGATGTCAACAATCAAATTCCCAACATCTCCTTCTGATGGGATTGACATGGCACAGCTTCAACTGATGTTCAAGAAATCGTTGAAGAGTGGACTGGTGACTCTTGGGCAAAAAAAAATCCTTTCTCCCTTCCAGACACGAGGACTGCTGCAGGACCAGGCACAGTTCCACCCTTTGGGCCAGCTAAATCCAAAAGAGATTTTCCCGCCACCCACGACTGAGAACAAGACTCGGATTCACCAAAACGAATTTTTTTTTTATATTTTCAAGAACCTAAGGTGGGCTGTGACTTTTGTAAAGCCGGAAGAGCTTGGAGAGATCAAGGGCTAGAGCACTACAGAATAGAACTAACAGACATCCAATCAATATCAAACGCAATACTGTGAACTCAGAGAAGCGGAGACTCGAGAAGGAAGAAGCAGGTGTATGCCCCTGGAGTAACGTCAACAACACATCTTTGGGAGAATTCATACTGGTCAAAGCTGCAGACCGGACCCAGACAAGATAGGAACTATTGTTGACATGCCAGCACCAAAGAGCAAGGAGAACTCAGACTATCTATCGTAAGTACATCAAGAACTACATTGACAAGGTGCATACCTTGAACAAACGCCTCACAGGGGAATGGAAATGGGGCACAGCAGAGGAAAACACCATGAGCCTGCTGAAGAAGGCACTGACCTCAGTGATCATTATAAGCAACAAAGTGCAGATGTCTGAGTGACAACCGTGGCAATTTCACATTTGGTTGTTTCACGACAACATGTTCATGAACATCAAGACTCCATAGTTCACCTGTTCATGAAGGTCAGGAGGACTAGAATCTCTTGAGGGGGGATTCTGCAAAAGTCACTGTCATGGATTTCGTTATACACTAAGAGAAGAAGTATCTTCATTCAAAAAGTCTTCAGAACTGAAGATCAACCACTTTACCATTAATTTATTTGAGAAAGAATTAGACGAGTGTAGTGACGGGTGCAGCGAAGGGGTGTGGTGAAGGGTACAGCAACGGTTGCGGCGACGGGTGCGGCAACAAGTGCAGGGTTAACCTCTTTGTATTTTTCAATTAAATTCACATACAGAAAGAGGAACTTGATGAGTTTCTATCACCAGAGTCGTCACTATCAACATTTATTACATCTACACAACATCAATATATGAAAATCAAGGCTGCATTACCATCAACACCGTAGTAGTGTGGCACCTGTTGTAGCAATCCAGTTGAAGTACCCTTTGTTGCACTCGTCCCACCATCACACCCATCCCCGCACTCGGGTCGCCTGCACTCGTCGCCGCACTTGGTGTCACCAATGATGTAGCCCCCCCCATGGCAGCCACCGCTGTGCCTGTCGCTGCCCCACTGGAATCCACACACCCGTCGCCGCCACACACCACCTTGTCCCCGCATTTGTTGGAGTCACCGATAACGATTATTGCGTCCTGTCACTATGTGACAACCAATTTTTTTTTTTCTTTGTCTTTAGTAGGGGGACAAGGATCCAGGTAGGTGCACCTAGCTGTAATTCCTCACTGGCCCACTGATCCATATGTCAGTTGACAACCAAATTTCTTTGCGATTTAAGTATGAAGTACGCCTGGGTCAATGAGGCACAAGTAAGCAATGATCAGTAACCTTTGTTTGTTTGTGAAAGAAAGGTTGGTCATCAAGGCCTATACTCTTGTGTGTTGTGAATAAAAATAGTGTACCAGTTTGTCCTGTCAACATTTGAGAACTGGCAAAGTAACCTGCTGCCATCTGGAGCAAGCAACTGGCCAGTGGAACAGGAAATATTTCCAAGAGGTTCATACTCGTTAGTGGCAAGGAATAATGAATTCTCTTTTATGTTGGCTATGTAAGCCCGTAGTCCCGTGTTGTCAGTGGTCATTAACTGGCCAGTTACTTCATTCACTTTCCCAAGAAGTTCCGAGGCCCTACCCGTAATTAATTTGGAAGGAAAAAAAAATACAAGGAGGAAGAGACAACTTGGATAAAACACAAATGTTGCCTTGTGTTTCCTTGACATAAGCAATTAGTTCCCCATACATGTTGGAGCAATACCCAGTTGTTCCACCAATTGAGCCTGAGGTAAGTTAGCCACGTCTTCCACTGGGACTCTTACTGTCAGAAACAAAATAGGCACGTGGCGTTCCATCAGCTGTAACAACAAGCTTTGCATTTTCAGGAGGAGATGTGAGGATGTTGCCAGAATAATCTGGAAGTGTAACTCGCCGTCTCCGAGTTCGAAATGGATTTCTCCAACGGGAAGAAGTTGAAAGAGGCACTGCAGGTGGTGGAACTGAATAGAACTCTGGAACCTCTCTTACAGGGAATAAATAAAACAGCATCGAAAATCCCCAGCTCAAGAGTGCAATGGCGGCAAGCATAATCCACATAATCGTAAATCCCTTTGATGTTGGCCAAATTTCATTGGTTCCACATGATTCTGCCGATGACGACGACGCTCCTCCTGAGGCACTACTACACCCAACTACCATTGTCACTGCGTTCTGATCCATCACTGCATTCACCAAAATTGGTCCCAGAGCTTGCCCAAAGAAACGTTCCGACTGCAGGAACGCCACTGCAGATGGGTAACAGTTGTCTGGAACCAGGTGCCTGGAAAGAATCATATTTAGGAAAAAGGAAATGAAGACTGTGATGTACCCAACAGCTGAAATCACAGGAACACTGGAAAATACAAATGCCGCTCCAAGCAGAGCCTCCAAGAGAGCGGTATTCCACACTTCATCAGCAACGAGAAAAAGAAGAAATGCGATGCAGAGTGCAAAGCTTCCCAATGAAACCATTATTATCACCCACAGCCTCCTTTTTGCCAACATGCTGACAAGAAAACAGAAAATGATGAATTCAAATGGAACAATGCTCATCAGAAGTCCAACTTTCCATTGCTCGTCAATCCCCAACCCATTGGTTGGAGCTCCAATTGGAGCCCCCATGAAAAAAGGCATCACTTGGTAAAATCCGTTCGAAACTACAGCATTCAATACAGCAACTGTTGAATTTTAGAATTTTCATGGACAAAAAAAGGTAAAACTTACTACAAGAAATGACAATCATTGCCTGGCCAAACAGAATTGCGATGGAAAACACAACTGACTTGCCTTGGGCCTCTCTTCCAAGCTCCCAGATTGTGAATAACCAAAATAGACATCCACTCAGCAAAAATCCGAATATGGTGCTTGTAGAATACCAACCCCATACATCTCCTTCCGTAATTGTGATCATCAAAAAAAGAGATGCCAAGCCAAGTTGACTGCATCCAACAACATCAACGTGTGCTTCCTTAGTTATTGCATTATTACAATTCGTGTTTATCCAATTTACCTTTCTTATGTTGGAGAGAGGCATTATTTTTGACCATCCTGGGACCATCGAGAGCAATATTAAGCTGAGCGGTATAAGAACCAAAAAGCCCACAACAAAAAAGAGGTAGTGCCAGTCTAGAACTGACACTAGGAGACCTCCCAATATCAAGCCCAATACGATGCCCATGCCGTTCATGGAATAGAGGACTGCATCAGATCCCTGTGCCCCATACTCCCTCACCTCGGAAAGGATGACTGGGATGATTCCAGCACACGCACCCTAATGGAAAAATTACTTGTAGCACTGACAACTGAAAGTTTTCCTTGCCTGGAGGAGTCGGCAGAGTATGAGGTAGAAAATTCCAGGGGAGAAGCCAGCTGCAATTGTGACCACTAAGTAAAGTGCCACAGCGACTATAGTCACAGACTTCCTGCCAAACTTTGTTCCAAGCTGAACAAATAGAGGTACAGTTACAACTCCGCTCAACATGAAACCTGACTGCACCCACCCTGTGTTTTGTGCGCCAAAGAGCATAAGATAAGCCATGACTTGAAATTAAAAAAAAAAAAAGATTAATACCAATGTACTCCAGTCCATATTCGTTGGAAATTTCTGGTGTTGCTGACACCAACATTAGTTCTTGGCAAGGTAACACCACATTCAACCAAGCCAACATCATTACGTGGAACCTGCTCAATTTGCAGCTCTTTGTGGTTGTTGTTTCGGTTGCAACAACATCGCCTCGTTGTGTTTCACGCACAACGTTTTTCGAACCAAAGGAACAAGTCGTAGGAGACGACGACGCCGCGCCCAGGAGCCTTGCTTCCTCATCCTTCATTTGTGTTGTGTAAATGAGAATTAGTGGTCGTAGAAAAGACAAAAGAAGATCCTGAAAAGAAAAAGTCGCACAAAGTTCAGCCAATTGTGTAATGTTACATTTTTCCGTTCATGTTTCGCATTAAACATTCGAATTCGATTGAATCAAGGCACAAGCTATATATGGCTGAATCAAGGAAGTTCTTCAATATCTGCTAGTGCACTTTCGGCGAAGGAAACATGTTTTTAGGCGAACCACGAAATTTTATCTACACACCAAACAAATAAAAGAAACAATGAGTACCAAGGTATCGGTAGGCGAAAAGTTGAGGGAGTACTATGCTCCAAACGCGAAAGAACAACTAGTGCAGAGGGCCCAGGGTACCTTTGAAACAACCCCAGAGAACCGGAATGATAATGTTATAGGTATGTAGTCTACAATTGTATCTCAAATAAGAAAAACCATAGGTCAAGGGACAACTAGAAGCAGACATTTCTTCAACTTGTGCAGCGTTTTCGAAAAGAACCATGATAATTGGAGACCGACAGAGTGGCTGGTGCTAAATAACTTGGATTACCTTGACTTGTTCTTCATAAAGCTTGCAGGTTTGTTATTGCTCCCTCTCATCCTCCTTCCAAGGTTTACAGTGGAAAACAGGCAGAACTCCAGGAGAGGGGGACAAGAGTTCACTTGAAAGAACCTGGGCTATTACTGCTCTTGGTGATTCTTTCTTCCAACCTTCTGTATTCGCTGCCAGGGCCACTGCTTCAGTGTACAAACGCCCTGATGTAGATATCATTTCAGCTCTTGCAAGTATTTTCTTCCCCGTAATTGAAACCTATTCACCCAAAAAAAAACCCTAAGGTGGAATGTCATGTGGTAATCACATGCTCTCGGCTTGGTATTGCATGAAACACATTCAAGCCATCAAGGATCAGTTGACGAGATCAACCAGTAATTCAACTGTTACTGACGAAGACCTTGTCTGTGCAGTTCAGACACTACTGGCACACTATGGAGAAAGTGAAGAGGCAGCACTACATGACGAGGAGTGCAGGCCCGTCCCACCTTTCGGTTTTCAGGTGATTTTCTTCAGACCATTTATTTTATTGAAAGACGCAAATGTTAAAACTAATGCACCAAAGGAAAAGGAGACAGCACTTTCTTGTGTACACGACGAAGTTGACCTTATCTTGGACATTCTTCCTGCAAACTCACTTTCCCGTCGTATTTTTGATGTAGCTCGCGTCTTACTTTGTAGATCTGGTCTTGTTCCCAATGGTATTTCTTTTATTCATTAAAACAAACACAATGGTGTTGATACATTCATCGTCGTAATAAATAAATAAATAAATAAATAAATAAATAAATAAATAAATAAATAAATAAATAAATAAATAAATAAATAAATAAATAAATAAATAAATAAATAAATAAATAAATAAATAAATAAATAAATAGGTGACACTGCTTCTGGGGTTGTTTTCAGTCACCTTGGATTTAACTACTTGGCGTCGCCACTGTTGGCAATATTCCCACGTACTTTGGCGTTTGTTTGTCATGCTTTGGAAGAACAACATGAACCTAAGCCATTCCAGTTCCACTTAAAACACGTGGATGGCCTTGCTGGAGTTGTTAAAAATGCTGGTGCGAAAAACACTTTCCTTTTTCTTGATGACAATAATTTTATATTGTGCAGGTGTGTCCCCTTGCCCACCACCTGACCCTTCTCTGCCATTTATCCCGCAGTCAAACCAAGATCACTTACAGTATATTGCACCAGGAAAGGTAATAGTTGTCCTCGGAAATGATTGGAAAAATTTAAGATTGCCAAAGAGTAAAAGATGGGTGAACTTGGCTAAGTGGGATGCACGTGAGCAGAACTGGAAAACTGTTGACCAACTCGTAAATGAGGTTCCCGAAACTACTCACCTCTCCTTTACCAACTTCACAAGGGAGTACTATTTTTCGACTTACTCTTTGTTAAATTAACTGGGAACCTTCCATCTCCGTCACAAAAGAAACTTCTTCTCTCGGTGACCCTTTTTTGAATGCTGAAATTTCTGCTCTAACAAGTATAAGATAATGATGAAGAATTGTTTTGGCTCTGGTTTCTATCCCGTCTGTCATTTTGTGCCAAAAATGACAACAGACACCTACAATAACGTACAGTATATGCTGTTGAATTCGCTTGTTAGTTTCATTCTCTCTGGTGGAACTGACCATACTGGAGCAATGAATGGAGTTTCAGCGGTTGTTATGAACTATCAACTTCCTTCGTTTATGACACCTTTAGGACCTTGAATCGATTCTTCATGTTGTTGACAGGCAAAAGGAAAAGCCAATACATGATGTAATTGAAACGTATATTGAGGAAAATCTAGCCGCGAACGTAAGCGTCTACTGTGTAATCATTAGAAAGATTGAATAATCCATTTGCAGAAAATTTTTATGGGTTTTGGGCACCCTGTCTATCACCCAGACCCACGTGTTGCAATGGCAATTTTCCTTATACACACACACTCACCTGAGATATTCGAGTCACGCCAAGCAGAAGTTCTACTTCACCTTTGCAATGGACTCATGAGACGGAAAGGGTATTGTTGTTGTTACTCTGACTTTTAAGGCTTACTATTACTAAAGAATAAGATCAAACAGTGACCCCTTGGATTCCTTGATTTATTCCACATATGGTTTTGCATCTTGCCTCCCATTTTACCTTGGTAGTATGTCCCGGTTGTTGTCCTCACTGTGCCACACTCTGGAGAATTTTGAGCACAAGCGCCTTCACTTCACTAAGAAAATTTCTGGCATACAACAACTTCTACTCAACGACTTCACCTCTGTTGAGCAACACATCGAAGAGGAGAAAACGGGAACTCCGCCAAATCCATATACTCCTGAAGATGGCAGGCAGTCAACTCAACTTGAAGGTATTGCCGCTGTTCTCGGCAGCTAGTGAGATAGACTTTGGATCGCGGGATTAGAATGGCAAGAGATTCACCAAAGCTAAGCTTGACACCTTTGGCACCATTCCCCTGCAACGGACCCACACACCCGTGATAAGCTTTTAAAGGCTTTTAAACGCTTTAGAATCCGTTTTGAATCGCTTTTGAATCCCTTTTAAACGCTTTGCTTTACCCACTTTGTTTCCTTTCGTTTGGGCAGAACTTGTTTCTGTGCAGCTGCAGGCAATGTCGACAGATGGTGCTGTGACCAGTGGGGGCAAACTCCGCGGGCAGTGGTAACGCAACGATAAATGACCAAGCCCTTCTGCAGTGGTCAACAGCCGAGGTCCAACGATGACGGCAGTCAACAATGTGAGGTCCGCGGCAATCGTGGTCAACATTGGGAGCTCTTATCAGGTTTGCCACTTTCTTTCATTTTTTGGTATTGAAAGCATGCTTACAAAATGCCAGGCTTTCCCACCGTTCTTTGCATGGAGTGGGACTTACTTTGTGGTGTAATGCGGAAGGAAGGAGCTGGCAAACCTTCCCACCAGACTAACATGCCACTCCAAAAAAAAGTAGATAACAATCAAGTGCCCTTGGGAGCTACCGCAAGGATAACTGTGTGTCAACTTCTTTTATTCCCAAAATAACGTCTTGCAAGGCAAAATAACATCCAGAAGGTGTGATGGGACTGCAATATACAATGCTGAGGTCCATCACAGGGATACACCATCACTAGCTTTGGAATTGACCAGTGATTTGGTGGTTTGTAGCATTCCCGCGTTGAATAAAACACTTGCTGGGTGTTGTACGTATGATCCTCATGATTTCCGCGCTAATCTCATTGCAGAGTGCATGCTGGTAGTGCCGGAAATGATCGTTTCAGTGCCGGAAATATCCGCTTCCATGCCGAAAATGTCCACTTCCATGCCGAAAATGTCCGCTTCTGTGTCGGAAATATCCACCATAATAAAATAATGTGGTTTGGGGTTTTATTATGCCTTAGAAGGAAAAATCGGCATAACAGAGTGTCACAGAGAACAACAGCTTGTTGGAGTAACACCACAGTAGATAGAGCAGATAATGACGACGATGAACCATAATGAAGGTGCATTGCAATGCAAAACGATGCGAATGAAAAGAGCAACAGAGTAACACAACGAAGCAACAGAACGCGATGTCACCACATGGATGTTGAAGTACTCGAACGTAGCAAAAAAAAAATGTTTCCTTGGTATCCAACAAAGGGGATTCCAAAAGGGTTTAAACCTGGTTTGAATCCGTTTTGAAACGCTTTTGAATGTGATTCCGAAAGCGTTTAAACCGTTTAAACAGTGTGGGGGTCCGTTGTGTGCAGCATTTATAAGATTCCGTTTCAACAAGATCACAATGGTTGTTAAATTGGTTGTTAAATTGATTGAGTGTCGAATAAAGTATTGTTGTGTTTGAGTTATTTGGTCTTGTGCCAGAAAAGCTAAGTCACTATTACGAGTGTGTAGTGTACTGCTGTTCTGATTGGAAATGGATTTTCCGCAAATGTGCTTGACCTGCAGTTTTCTGAAAACCCAACTGAGGACTTGAGGTTTGAAGGAAATGAAATATGCTTGGCACTGAAATATGTCCAGGAAATGTGTTGCATACCAGCCACTTCTTATCATGCTTCTTCTTAATTGCTCTGACTTAGTGAGTGCTCACAGCTCTTCCTATTCTGATCTCTCTTAACTAATTTCAGAGCCACCACCAAGTTCCCTTGATTCATGCAATCAAATCATCATCACAGCTCAAACAGCTGTCTCCAAGTATTTTCATTTTTCCACCTTTCACTCCATTTAGATGCAGACCATGTCATAACCAATTCCTGATGATACAAGAGCAGGTCAAAGGTGTCCTATATAGGATCTAATCTTGACATGAAATTAAATGTGATAGGGGATACCACTGGGAGAAGAGGTAACAACTCCACATTTCATCAAGAGGAGATATGAAACTTGCAGAAAAGATTTCCTAAGATATGGATTTGTGGAAAACACAAAATTTTGCATTTTTTTTTTTTTAACATTTTTTTGTTCAGTGACATGGGCCTTATCTTTGGGTAACACTGATTTACGAAGTAGAGCTGTGGAAGAACTGCACCAACTTGTTGCACAGGATTTAACTAACTGTTATCTTTGCTGATATAACTTTGATTGGAAATAAGATGTAACAAACAATTGGCTGAATAAAATAATCAACAGACCGGAACACTGTACTTTTCCTTATGGCTAACCTCTATTGAAAGAGTTGCTATCATCAAGGAATAATATTAGAGTCTCTGGTTTCTTCCCCTCACCACAGCCACCTCTCTTAATCTCTTTAATAAAACACAGAGGACATGTCAATGAGTTTTGGAGAGCAGTAGACAGATCTGTCAGAGAGAAGCTGATCCTCAGTTTGAATTAAAGATACTAAATTTCAGGATGATTGGAATGGAGAAAAGACCAAAATTCTGATATTTGCTGTTAGAGTTTCAAAAGGAATTCCCATCAGAAAATCCCAATCAGTAAGAAGAGTATCTAAAGTCTAAGTGCAGAGATAGGTTGGGTCAAAATAATGTCAACTACATTGCCACCATGTGCAACTGCAACCCATGGCATGTTCAAATCATATTTGGCAATACTGAGGCACAGAAAACACACATCTCACTTTATAAGTATCCGACACCTCTTGTATGGAACATTGAACCAGTGTCCAATGCCTTCTGTTGAGTTCACCACAGAAACTTTCACACCTTAATTATTTGAGTAGGCAATGCAAAACTACACATGCGACACTTTGAGGACACCATGTTAAAGGTTGTTGAATTAGGCACCACCAAAAGTGAGTTAGTTACATCAATAAGTGGAGGAGCTGGATGAAACCAAGTCATTGTGTCGCATAAGAGAATGTAAGGGGGTTTACATGGGAGGCAGAGTTGGAGTTTCACTGCTGGTGACTTCTCTTGCTGGGCTTCACTTCATGGTGTTTCCTGAGTGTGTGAGGTTTATAATTTCACCAGGGGTTGAGTGGGACACACCTTTTCCTACCTTCTTCTCTGAGTTGTGTAATGAGATTGACGTGGCCACAGTTTTTTCAAACTAAATTCACTATCACCTCAACCAGCAAAAGGATCAAATTCTCTGTCTCCAACAATACTGAGTTGGTTTTAATTTTTTTCTGAAAACCGGTTGTAAGGGGTTCTCTGTCACCATTGGTGTGGGATGCCTTTTCAATATCCGGAAGAACAAGCCTTCGTACTGTGTCTGTGGCAAGGCACAGTTGGTAACTCCATTGTGATCTCGTTGAAACGGAGATCTTATAAATGCTACGCAGGGGAATGGTTCCAAAGGTGTCAAGCTTAGCTTTGGTGAATCTCTTGCTATTCTAATCCCGCGATCCAAAGTCTATCTCACTAAGCTGCGGAGAACAATGTCTTCTTCCGAAAAAGCGACAGTTACCGACGCACCTACTAGTGCCAGTAGATCGGAGGGAGAGGGAGGGAAACTGTTCGTTGTTGGACTGGGGCTGGGGGATGAGAGGGACATAACGCTGCGGGGGCTCGACGCCGTGCGGTCCTGTCAAAAAGTGTTCCTCGAGGCGTACACTTCCATTTTGCCGCACACGAATCTACAAAGCATGGTTTGTTTTTTTTTTTTTGTTTGTTTGTTTGGTTGCGCGGGCGCACGTTTTTTATTTAAAGGAAAAACACCAATCACCAAGCACAAAAACCCTCACAAAACGCTACTAGAAAGAGAAAACACTAAGTTTTTGGTTTTGGTGGTTGGGGTGGGATAGGAAGCACTGTATGGGAAAGCAATTGTTGTGGCTGACCGAGAGATGATAGAATCAAGACCCGAGGAAATTATTGGCCCTGCTAAAACTATGAGAGTTGCATTACTCGTTGTTGGTGACCCTTTTTGGTTTGTGAACATTACTCGTCTACTTTTTTTTTTTTTTTTTTACATGTTGCAGTGCGACAACGCATGCCGACTTCTTCATACGAGCCAGAGCCGAAAATATTCCAGTAGAGGTGCGGGGTTTCCTATAAGTGTGGTACCTGATGAGTCTCAAAGGTGATTCATAATACTTCTATAATGACTGCCATTGGATGTTGCGGACTGCAGTTGTATAACTTTGGCCCCTCTGTCTCCTTATGCTTTTTTACGGGTATAAACATAAGTTATTTCAATTGTCTGCTGATTGTCGACGTAGAGAAATGGAAACCGACTTCTTTTTACCCTAAGATTGCCATCAACAGAAGACAGGGCTTCCATACATTGGTGCTCCTTGGTATGTCTTTATAAACATAACTCCCCTTTGACAATTTCCAGCCCACACTTGCATGCAGATATCAAAGTGAAGGAGCAATCAGAAGAAAACATGCTCAGAGGTAGGCTTATATATGAGCCACCACGGTTCATGACAGTCAATACCGCACTGGCCCAGCTTCTTGAGGTGGAGGACTCTCTTCGAGAAAATGGTGTGGTAATATCCCATATTTACTGTGATGCTCACATATCCTCCTTTCAGTATACAATGCACAGACCAAAGTAGTTGGGATGGCCAGAGTTGGCACACCCTCACAACACATAGTATATGGCACAATGGAGCAGCTTCTTCACCATGATTTTGGGAGTCCCTTGCATTGCCTTGTCATTCCTGGAACAACACACCCCATTGAAGAAGAATGCCTGCAGCTGTTTTCCCTTTGATGAGATAAACGGAAAACTGTTTCTTGTTTTTAAAAAACCACCAAAAATTCTATTCATTTGATCATCTATCCCGAGGTTTTTAAGTGCTGTGCACTGCTTCGTAAGAAACTGCTGAGGGGTTCTGTGTTGTTGGTTACAACAACAAGGGATGGAACAGAGTGTTGAGCCCATAGTCCTCATTGAGCGGTCCCAAGTAAGACTCCGAATGCGGCACATCGGGGCTGGACTGTGACTGCGAATCAGGGCTAGATGTGGGAGTGAATGAAGAATTTGGCGTGGTGGACAAACCGGTGGCTGTCGTTGTGGTTGTTGTTGTGGAAGCAGCTGTGGTAATCTGGCGCTGCCGTTTGGCGATCAATGTGGGCCTTGTGACTATTGGATTGTCAGCAGATATACATATCCGGATGAATGGTAGGATTGTTTTGAGCGGCACATGGGATTGATGTCAGATGAGGGTTGAAAAAAGAAGAGGGAATGAACAATAGAGGGAGAGAGTATTTGACCTATGCAGTGAGGTGTCTTGATCCACCTGCCTGAGGAGAATACAATCACCCGGAAAGTAAGCATGCCTTCGAATCCCTTCTTTGTGTTCCCAGTTGTGGTCTCATTTGCAAATAGGAAGTTATGGGCCGAGAACAACTCGCCGTCAGCGAACCTCAGCACTGTTCTGGGATCAATTGTGCCAATCTCGCCGCCATCACGCACTTCTAGCCAGTAGCCGTTCTTAAGTGGTAGCCCGGACTGTGCATTCCCCGGTGGTTCTGCTACACAGCACAGAATGAGACCGGGACTGAGCAGCCTCCAGGTTCCTTTGTACTCAGTTGGAGTATATGTGGCTACAATGGCTGTGTCCGAGTGCTCATTGTGGGAGCTGTAGGCTTCACTTTCGGCGGCAAGATGAGCTTCTTGTGGGCTCGGAGGCTGTGCCAATATAATCTTCCTTGAACACTTGCATGAAATCCTCTTCATTTGCTTTGACATGCATATTCTCTTCCGCTCTCTGTGATCGCTGTTAGACAATAATGTATGCATTTAAAATATAGTAATCACTCGTTTCGCTCACCTCTTTGTAACTGTAACATTAGCAGCACAGACACCCGTTTGTGGAGCCGGAAGGGAACTACTACTAGAAGAATCGCTAGCATCCATGGTGCTGTAACTTCACCTAGGGAAAAAAAAGTTACTCAATGTGGTTGTGTGACACACAACTTGCAATCCGCTCACACAAAGGCGAATGTAGCGACAACTGTGGAATGGAGTGCACCTCTTGTATTTGATGAGCATAATCAAAAAAGTCAGGGTTTGATTAATCCGTCCCTGTGCTAGTTGTATCAAGTATCAACAGCTGCTTTGAGAACCCTGTTTTCCAGAAGCCCGAGTAGGTCTATTTTTGTCTCCGGAATATTGAGATTGGTGTCCCAATTCAAAGCCTTGTCACTGGAGACTTTTCTCAACGAAGGTGGTGTTGATTGAGAGAAAAAAAGTTCAGCCCCTCCAAATGGCAAATTTAATTACTTTTTAAGACTTTAATTAAAGAATTTTTAAAAATGCGGTCTTCCTTGACATGCCTGTACATTCCAAGTTGGAGGGAAAAGTGGTGTCGCACAAGGTGCAGTTACGAGGGCCTTTATCATATGTACCAAAAAATACCAAAAGAAATTATTAGGTTGTTAGGGAGAGGTGAGAGAAGATTTCCTCGACTCACAAAAGGCACACAAGGAAGACACAAACAGAGAGGGGCTGTTCAGAACCTCGTTTGTGAACACCAATGATGACAGTTGGTCGACAGTCGGTGGTGAGTGTAACGCCTCCAGCGCTGTCACGTTGTCCTTGTGTATCTCCCAAATCATGGACTGGATGGCTGGTGTGTTTTCAGGGCTGCTGAAGAACGCGCGTGATTCCTCGAACAGTGATGCAGATGTGGAGCAGAGGTTGGCTGGGTGCGGTGGTGGCAGGAACATGAGTGCGCCACACACGAGCATTGCTTGTTTAGCTGTTGGTCTCTTGTTGGTATCTCGCTCAAGCAAGTGGCAGGCCATCGCCGCTGCCTCTGGATTGTATACTCTCTTGTCTGGGGGAATGCTGAAAGGTTCCTGGGATTCCAGCAATGGCGTGTCAGTGACGTTTCCGCTGTGGTATGGGTGTTTGCCGCACACACACTCGTAAATTACGCAGCCGATTGCCCAGACATCGTTCTTTGTCAGAAGGTATTTGAGGTATCTCGGCGGAATTTTCTGTGGGTGACGGCACTCTGGTGACCGGTTCGCTTCGCACCCTGGAAAGGTCTCACCTTGTGGGCATATAAACTCACCATTCACAGGGTGCTGGGCTGTCCCGAAATCGCAGAGAACCCATAGCAACCCGGAAATGCCAGGTCGTTTCATTGCGAGGACGTTGTCAAGTTTGATGTCACAGTGGAACCAGTCATTTGAATTGAAGTTGTAACATGCACAAAGCAAGCAGAATGTGAGCTGTGGTAGATTGGGTTGTTCGAATTGGCCTTGTGTTGCTCCGTAATGTCCAAGTGCATTACTTAAGGCAGACTGCAGGTTGTATTCCCCAAGTTCCATCGTAATGTAAGTGGTTCTTTCAAAAACTGGTGTACCATCCCCGTGCTCATAGCCTCCAACCCGAATCATGCTGTCGTTCACAATTGTGTACTTGGGTCTGATCTTGGGTGGTATGAGGTTCCACTGGGTTTTAGCCCTAAAGGTACTGCAGACGTTGGCACAACACCAGTGTGGGTGTATGAGACCAACCTCAGCCTCTCTTTCAAAGAAGACCTTTTGAAGCCGTGTTTGTACACCAGCACTGTAGTTGAACATCATTTTGAGTGCAACTTTTCTCCTCTCCGACCCGGAAGAATGGGCCATATTATCATCAGGTGGCTTGACAACAGCGCTGCTTACACAGCCATTGCATCCACCACCAAGAAGTTGTGCAGTGTTCAGATCAAGCCTGTCAAGGTCCAAGAGCGCCAGTTCGCCTCTGTTGAATGTGCAGTGGTCCTGCTGCAATTTCTTTCCTGTTACACTGATGCGCTGTATCTCTGAGTTATCTGCCTTTTCCTTTATCTCCTTCATTGTTGTTGTTAATACCTCATTTTCTTCCTTCACTTTTTTGTTTATTGCAGCTTCTTCTTGCACTATTGCTTTTAGTGTCTCATTTTCTTCTCTCATTTTTTGTAATGCCTCAGCCATCTTTTCTTTTAATGTACTTTCTTCCTTCACTTTTTCTTTTAATGTCTCATTTTCTTCCTTCAGTGTTTCTTGAACTGCCTTTTCATCCTTTAATTTTGCTTTTAATGTCTCGTTTTCTTCCCTCATTCTTTGTAATGCCTCATTTTCTTTGTTAATCATGAGACTCTGTTTCTGCGCTTTGTGTGAGGAGCCTGGGAATGGAAGTACAGGAGAGTTTTCTGGCTCATGCAACGATGTGGGAAAACCTGAAAGTTGATTTAAGCTGTAAACGAAAGCAATTCGTGAAAATAACCGTTTGACGGGACAGAAGAGACACCACCTTCATAGGATTTAAGAGCCTTTTCAGCTTCTTTGTGGCCGAATGCGGCAGCCTGGGAAAATAGAAACAACGCTTCACTTGAGCCTTCACAGGTGTTTTTCAGGCACCTGGCCAGGCGGAAAATCGCATCCGGGTCGCCACAACAAGCACCCCTCCTGTACAGGTCAATAGCCCTCTCCACGCTCCGCTCCACAAAGTTGCCCTGTTCAAAGCACACCCCCAGCGTAGTAAACGCAGACGGCCCCCCAATTGCAGCAGCCCGGCTGTACAGCGACGCGGCCTCCCCTGCGCTGCAAGGCACCCCCTGCCCGCTCTCGTAGCACAGCCCCAGGCAAATCATGGCCGCCGGGAGCATCTCCTCGGCTCCCCGCCGGTAGATCGCGGCGGCCGCGGCGGGGTCCCGCTCGAGGCCGCAGCCCACTTGGTGGCACCACCCCAGGCCGCACTCGTCGCCCCCCTCCGCGGCCCGGCGGAACATGTCCAGGGCGAGGGCCGAGTCGCCGCCGTGGACGTGGCGCCAGCCCAGCGCCGTGTGGGCCGCGGGGTCGTCCATCTCGGCCGCGCGGCGGAGAAGCTCGGCGGCCGCCGCGGGGTCGGGCTCGACGCCGACGCCGCGCAGCAGGCACCAGCCCAGGTTCACGAGGGCGATGGGGGACGCGGGGGCGGCCTCGCAGGCGGCGCGATAGAGCGCGACGGCTTTGGAGGGGTCCGGGGAGCACCCGATGCCCCACTGCTGGCAGAAAGCGGCCGAGGCGGCGCCGTCGGCGTAGCCGGCGTCGGCCGCGCGGCGGAAGAAACCGAGGGCGGCGGCGGGGTCCCGCTCTATCCCGAGGCCTCGGAGGTGGCACCAGCCCGCGTTCACGGCCGCCGTCGGATGGCCCAGGTTCGCCGCGGCCACCCAGCGCAGAACGGCTTCGCGACGACATTCTGGGCTCGAGAATAAGTGGTCGGCATTATCTATCATCGCCTCTGCCTCGCCCTTCGCGTTCTTCAACGTACCCTGGTCTTGACCCATCGTCTCAGACGCGTTCTTGTTTCTTCGAATATCCACCAAAACATTTTGCCAGAGTCCTGACCGTCCAATCTCTCAAGGGAAAATTCAGTTGCCCAGATTTAAGACAATAAGGACACATGGACAAGTTGCTTAGCGCGTACGGCGAGGGCGACGCAGGCAGCGAGACATCTTCGGCCGAGGGGTCGTCGACGAACAGCGACGCGACGGGGAGCGCAGCGATGGGGGCCACGTCGTTGCGAGATGTGGCGAAGAGCATGGCGTTGGCTGAAATCACCCCGGCGGTCAAAGACGTATTGGTACGTTTATTGTGGTTATGGGATCGTTGTTGGGTGGTTTTATTTCCCTTTTATATATATATATATATATATATGTTTTGTGTAATTTTACGATGAAACGATGCTAAGTTTTGGTTTTTCCCTCTTCGTGCAGAGAAAAGAGGCTTTTACTACTGATTCGCTTCATAGAGAACTGTTCCATAATCCAAGCATGTCCTTGTTGCTTACGGTTTCGTAATTTCACAGCTTAATGATAGGTCCCCCATCTCGTGAACTTTTTTTTTCCTTTTTTTCTTTTGTGGATGCCTTGGACTTGTTAAGCATACGAGGACATTGTCACTATTCCAAAGGGACCTGTGCAGCCACACAAAAAGGCACTTGGCTTCGAAAAGAACATGGTGACTGGATTTGTTGAGGATGTTTACATTGACCAACATGCCTTCGACTCGGAATATTTGATCCACCACTCTGCTTTGGCTGCTGTAGCCTCAGAAACCTCACAAAGTACTTCCAATCACCCTTTCAGTCTGTGTACTCACTGTAATCGTTGCAGGTAAGCCCATTATTCCAAAAAATACCGAGGTCTCCAAAAATCGGGGTGGCCGTGCAGGGGGTGGTCAGTTTCTTGGCCCGTGGGCCCGACCTGATTGTGATGTTGATGACGAAGAGGAAGTAACCCTGGTAAAAGTCCCCTCTTGAGGGGTATCCTGACCTCTTCACAGGGCACTGAAGAAACGGCCGTAACACAGGATTCTGCACAAACTACAACTGCCACAACTCCAGCAAAAAGTACTGAAACGAGTTCAAAACCTCCCACTGCCGACCCTGCCAATACACCGCCTCCTCAACCCCAAGGAGAAAAGAAGGAAATCACCTCCATTTTCCATCTTCCGGAGTTGTATGACTATCAGGGTCGAACATTCATGATGCCACCGACTGATCTCAAACCCTATCCTCACAAGTGTTTTCTTCCAAAGAAGTGGATACACACATGGTATGGCACAGCACAACAAAAAGAGAAAAACTCATGTCCCTTAGGACCGGCCACACCAAGGGTGTTGCTTGCGTTCGTCTTTTCCCTCGCTATGGGCATCTTGTTCTCTCTGGAGGCTTGGATAATGACGTGAAGGTACACCCTGTTCTCCTTTTAGTTAGAAACGTTTTCCCTTACTCCGCAAGATATGGGATGTTTACAATACAATGGGTTGTGTCCGAACCTATATTGGTCACCAGAAAGGAGTGCGGGACCTTGCATTCAACGCAGATGGTACTCGCTTCCTGAGCTGCAGTTATGATAGGATGGTCAAATACTGGGATACAGAAACTGGCGATGTTATAGCCACTTTTATGCATAGCAAGATACCCTATTGTGTGAAGCTTTATCCAGAGGGAGGACAAAATGAGTTTCTGGCTGGATGTGCTGATAAAAAAGTAAATTTCCTTTCTGGGAGCAGAATTAGTACTTAGCTTGATAACAGATTCTCCAGTGGGATATTCGCACCAAAGCAACTGTTTTGGAGTATGATCAACATTTGGGTGCTGTGAACACAGTTACTTTCATTGATCAGAACAGGAGATTTGTTAGCAGTTCAGATGACAAGTCCCTCAGAATATGGGAATGGGGAATACCTGTACCCATCAAATACATCAGGTTTGATTTTTTTTATTAGAAAACTATTAACAACAACTCCTTGTTTGGTACAGTGAACCACATATGCACAGGTAATTTTATGTTATCTCTTTTTTTGTGAACTCTAAAACCTCCGTAGTATGCCTGCTGTTGCCACACACCCCAATGGGAAGTGGTTCGTCTGTCAGTCTCTGGACAACCAAATATTTGTGTACAGTGCCACAGATAGATTCAAACTCAACAGGAAAAAGCGGTTCACTGGGCATATTGCAGCTGGCTTCGCGTGTCAAGTACCACCCTTCTTTCTGAGTTAGATTTTCACTAAAACTCCAAAGCTTGGATTTTCCGCCGATGCCCACTTCCTTATAAGCGGTGACGGTGAAGGAAAGATATGGTTCTGGGACTGGAAAACATGTCAGCCCTTGAAGTATGAAGAACACAACAAACACCACAAACAACCAACCAAGCAAATAGGGTGATATACGCACATCACGGGGTATGCATTGGCTGTGAGTGGCACCCAATTGAAGCCTCCAGAGTTGTCACATGTGGCTGGGATGGCAAGATAAACTACTGGGACTAACCCCTAAAGGAACATCCCATCCCTCGAGTACCCAAACGCAACATCAGAAATAATTCGCCTCGTGGACAAAATCGTTGGCACTTTTTTAAGACCCTGTTCTCTGTGTGTTTTTTCCAGCGACAATGGGCAACGACGCTTCGACGCAACAGGCCGCCGCGCTCGATCAAGGAGGCGGCACGAAAGCTGCCGGGGGTGGCTGTTGCATGTGCTTTCTTCCCAACGTGGCCCCCTACGCCCTGCTCGTGGAGTGTTTCCTCAGGGCGTCTGGGGTGACGTCGGTGCGGCGCGTGGTGGCGCCTCCTGGGAAGGAAGTGAAGGCTCATGCTTTCGACTTTGTAGTTGCCGTGTCCACCCCGGGCTTCGGTGCCGCCTATTCGTGGGCGAAATCGGTAGTCCCCGGTAATGGAAACAAACCAGGGGTTCACGTCGCACTGCGGCAGTCTGTGCTCTTACTGTGCGTGGAGCCTCACTGCGTACATGGGATCGGTGATGATTCTGACGCTGTAACCGCTGTAACCAAGGTTGTACGGCTGATGGAGGTGGTGTGCGTCGATGGAACCAGTGGTTTGTATCTGCACGGAGGAATATGTGATTCTATGAAAGAAGTGTACCATTTTCTGAAACAACTGGCCATACCGGCTCAGCCAGTGCACAACTTAATTCAAAGGACCAGCCGGGGAAATTTTGAGATACCCAGTGGCGATTTCCAAGACGGATCCGTGGCTTGTTTTGTGGCTACTTTGTATCGCTGGTTTAGCACCTGCATGTGTTTCAAGGTTGTGTACTATCTCACTCCTCTTCGCCAACAGCGTCAAATACCATGGCTCCCTCCCATTGATGTGATGCTTGGGAACAAAGGAGTTCCGGTGCCTCGAACTTCAGTTGACCTCATCTCTCTGGACTTAGGGTGGCTCGTAACACTGCAAGATCAGCATATCCTTGTGAGCGATGTATATGTCGAATACCCGGATGTTCGAGATGAGTTCATTGACATTACTGAGGCGTTTTATTTTTCCCTTGCTCTTGGTCTAAAAGGAGAAACCATTCAAAAGATAATTTCTGAGCCACCAACATCAGTTGAACCACTCGCACCAACCAAGGTGGGAGGGGAAGTTCCTTCCTCCACAGAACTGGGAAAATCAACCACAACAGGTAATTCACCCACTACATCTTTGGCTCCCTTACCATCCATCTCTTCCAACCCACTTGATTTGGAATTGAAACTGGAGACAACACCTCCTGAAAAACCTCTGGGGCCACCCCCACAGCCCCCATTTCAAATTCAAACAGCCGACCTGGATCAAGTCTGTTTCTGGCTTGGGTCTGCTGGGGCTAGTGACAACTGTTTGAAGGTGATCAGAGCCAACAAACTACAGGGAAGAACACTTGTCAATCTCTCAAAAGAACAGTTGTGTGACCTTGGTGTTCCTGTTGTAGATGCAGAATATATTGTGGAAGAAATACTCAAAAAAATGATGGAAGACACAGGGTCACAGGGGAACGATCAAGATACTGGGCAGCAGTGCCAAGAAGACCAGGCCTCACCCAAAACAATAGTTTCTCCAAACCCACTTTGTGAGGGCATGTCGCGTGTGTTATCAACAGAGTTGAACTACAAGTGTTTTGCATTTGTTGTTGGAAACGAGTCTTATCCAAAACTTCCATTACAGAACTGTATCAAAGACGCGAAATCAGTTTCGAAGGTTTATTGCCTCTCTACTTCCTAAGTTCAGATATACCCAGCTCCTAGAGACCAGGTGCAATTTTGAAGTATTCTATCAGGAAAACATCAGGACGCTGGAAGAGTGGGTTAGCCTCACACAAACCTTTAAGAACAAACTGCATGAAGTAAAAAGAGACCACATGAAGGTACACTGTTACAAATACAAAGTGTCATTTTGCTATTCCAGGTTTCCAGTGTTTTTTACTATGCCGGCTCAGGAAAGGAGGTTCAAGGACACAAGTCCTTGATGATGATAGATAGCACATATGCTGAAAATGAACCGAGGCATACGGCACAGCTTGATGATTTTATGATGGAAATAAGTACATCATCTGACCTGTCAATTTTCATTCTTGACACTTGTTTTGTGCACTTCGAAAACCGAGAGACCAGCGTGTGTCTTTTCAGCACATCTTATCATTCAATTCACTCTCACCAACTCCAAAGTCCAGGAAGTAAGGTTGCCGAATGAAAGCCTTGTGATTTATGCTGGCGAGAATCCGTCGGATCACTGCACTTTGCCAAGCCAACATAACCATGGACACTTCACTGGCTGTTTCCTTGAAGGTTGTAGCAATCTTCGAAATCTTTTTTTTTTCTGACCCATCACACAGTAGTGGAGCAGGCAAAGCCAGGAACGTCATTTAACCACATTGTTGACGAAACCATGCAGCTTGTTAAGGACACTGGCCACCAGATTCCTTGGATCTGCAAGAGTAGTACCACTCGCTTTGCACTATTCTGAACAGTTCCCCTGCCCGTACACTCAACACCGCCCAAGAGTAGTGCCATTCGCGAGATCTTTAATCAGACGATATTCTTTGAATGAAATTGTACAATCCAAATCCTTGAGCCAAATAACCGCCACAAAGAAAAGAAGTAGCTGTGGGATATGGACGCAGTGGCACGTAAGAAGAGATCAATGAGTGTTTGCGAGGAGTTAAGGCATTCTGAGAAGACCTTCTTGTGGTGCATGTCCATTTCGCGGTTGTACTCGTCGTATGGAAAGGAGGTTTTGGACAGCGAGGATCTCACCATATTTGACTCCCTGGAATTACTGCTGGAAACACACGGAAGGTTTTTGTTGCTGCTTCATCATTGCTGTTGTTTGGTTTCTAGCCCTTGCTTGTTTGGAATTGTGGTTTGACCCACCTCGCTGTTTTAAACCAATTTCTCGGTAAACGCAAAACAAAGGTTGTATGAGCAGTTGGGGTGTATTCCAGAGGAATCGCTTGTTCCGGACGCTATTAATGTATTCAAAGCATGGATAGTGAGTACTGGGTTCTGGAAACTTTTGTTCTTTTTTTCTTCTCCGTTGCAAAGTGTTTACACCCTTCATGCTAACAGCAAACAACGAACCTACTTGAATTGTATAATTACGTCGCGAGGTCATATGGACAGGCCCAAGCTATTATGCCCAAAATAAAGCAGAACAATCCCCAGTGGAAAAAATTTCTCGAGGTACTAACTCCAATAAATTATACCTGAAGTCTGATACAATTAAGGATTTAGATTATTCAGCAACAATGCAAGGTCTTAACTTAGAGTGCCTGATTAAAACCCAACTTTGCAGGATCCCCAGATACCTGCTCCTTTTTTCAGTTCACTTTCATGTGAGCCGAACCATCCCTTACTAAAGAACAAACAGGATCTTCAAAGGACAATAGAGCCCTCGTCACCAATGCAAAAAGATCTTACAATTATTCTCAATGGTCTGAAAGTAGTACAGGACTGTAAGTCCCACCAAAATTCAATTCAAAAGTTCAAATCACAACAATCGAAGTCTATCTAAAAGCGAAGAGAGTTACTGATAGAATAGAAGCTGCCCTTCAACTTGCACCTAAGCTTGTTGCCTATAAAGGAGTCTGGCCCACAACGAGAGAACTTTACATGTACTCTACCTTTCATTTGGAATGTGCAGGATAAATACAGCAAATAAAACTAATAGGAAATAAAAACAGGCATATCCGTCTTGACCTACAGAATACCCAGACCGCCACCGCATATCTCTTTCCTGATGTTTTCCTTATGTGCCAAAAAGAGAGGACTCCGGAACCCCGGCACACTGTCCTTCTGCAGCTTATGTACCAGGATGGACTTCTCGAGGTATTCCACGAACCCACCAGGAAGCACCCACTGCATCCCTCCAAATGGATCACGCCCGTGGCAATATGCAGAACCAGTGGCTGCACATCCGAGCAAGTAGGCCGCTTTGACTTGTCTGACCCAAGTGACCACCTCCATGCCAAATTCCTTCACACCTTGGCCAAGTTCTGCTACAGCTCTTACAACTGGAAGAACAGCGCCGCAGCCGTTCTGCTGTGCAACCACCCGCACGCAGGGGCAAATAGCACGCTCCGTCTCCAACTCAGTTCCCTCTGCATCGAGGAAATAGCCCATGCTCTGTATGAAATGAGGGCACTGAAGGAACCAATTTGCAAAGCTCATTTTTTGTAAGGACAAATGAATTTGAGTGCAAAAAAAAAAACCTGTATTTTGAAGTGGGTTTGGTGGTTGAATTTGGAATGTACTGCGGGAAGGAATGGCTGGATGGTTTACATCCTTCTTGGTTGATAGCCAATGGGTGTTGGGCTCACGCCCATTGCACCTGTATTCACCATCATGGGTTGGCCGTTAGGGCCCATCACCATCATCATTGTTGGTTGCATCATGGGCTGGCCATTGGGTCCAATCATCATTGGTTGTCCATTGGGTCCCATCACCATTCGGCCACCCATTGGCTGGTTGTACATCATTGGGGTTGGTGTGATGGCTGCCGGGGTGGGTGTGAGAGTGGTTGGTGTGAGGGTGGCTGTCCCAAGGGCACTTGATGATATTACGGGTCCAGTGGATGGTTTCATTGCATTCATGGGGGTCTTCACAGGTTTAGTCGCGGGTGCCTGAGTTGTGTTAGCTCAACTCAAGGAGGCGGAAAACCAACCGTTTTGGCGGGAGAGGCCCCAAGATTAGACAAATCAACCAAGTCAGACTTCCAAAGACTGGCTGGTCCTTGCTACAATTTGTTTAGAAGCCCATCCAGAGTATGAAAATATGAATTTATCAATGTGGTGGACACACCGCAGTGGGGGCTTCCATAAAATCGGTGGATTGGGAGTCGGGGAACGCTGTAGTGAATGTAGAGGAAGGGATGCTGATATTGTTGATTGGTTGAATTGGTGTGATATTGAAAGCTCCAAAGTCCACTTGTGGTTTTGGTGCAGGTGTGGTGAAAGCGCCGCTACCACCACCAAGTGCAAAAGGATCAAAAGCAGGTGAAGGCTGTACCGTAGCAGGTTTAGGTGCTAGGCCAAGTTAGGAAGGAGGACAATGGTAACGTTTACCTTGGAAGAAATCTACTTGAGAAGTGTTGGACGCAGGGGTATTGAAGAAGCTCAAATTGGCTTGGGTGGCAGGCTGAGGTGTTGGCTCGGACATACTAATGAGGTCGATGACGGGCTTCGGCTAACACACTGTTACGATTACTTTGGGTGAGTTTAGAACCAACCTTTGGTGGTTCCACTTTTGTCTCCACCTTGGGTGCGGGTTTTGGTGCTTCTTCGTATTCATATTCCAGTTCCGTGGAAGGAGGTCTGGGTGTTTCGTAACTCCGGGTAGATTGCGGGCTGTCATAACGTGATCCCGAGTCATACCGGGACCCGGAGTCATAACGAGAACCTGAGTCATAGCTCGAGGATTCATAACTTGAATGCCGGTAATCATTGTCAGCACCAGAGCGTGATCCATCATAGCCCACGCCTTAAAAAGTTAATTGCGCAAACAAAAATGCGAGTCAGTGCCTATAAATTTGTCCTTATTTTTCTGCGCCTTGGATCGCTCCTCTTTCAGGCGTTTATCATCATGGAGAAGGCCAACAATTTGCTTTGCTCTTTCCCTTACTGATATAGATGAGACGGGCTGAAACCGATACTATAAATCTACCATTCAGACCCACGTCCTTATTATCTTCCTCATCAATGTGCTCGAATCTTGTCAGTGTCTGTATCTCAACGAGTCTGTCTCTGCATTCGCGAACGACCTCCTCAGAGCCATTCTTCAGAAGATATTCAATAACAAGTAGAGACTAAAGGATAGTTACAACAAGTCTCGTTGTAAAAGACCAAAAGTAAAACCTTGTAGACATGACGCCAATACTTGCCAGGATGGCTTAATCTCGTAAAAAGGGTATTCATGACAATGGGAAACTGAGAACTATTGCAGGTTACAACACAAACAAGAAAAAGAAGTATGAACGCGCGAACATACTATTCTCTTGTCAAATCGGCTATTTGTCGCATCTGGGGGGCTGTTGGACCCCATTTGTCCATCGATGTAGCATCTTTTACAAGACTTTCAACCTCGGGCACTTGCAAGATCGTGTCGCGGCTACGGATAAAAAAAAAAAAAAAACCGGTCATCGGGGGATATGAACACGAGTTACTCACGCTGATTTATAGGTCGATTTTACAAAGTCGAATGCCGTCGATGATTTGATCGCGCTAAGAGCCTCGTCCACCATCTCCGGAGATGCTGTTTGTTCTTAAGAAGAGACGAAAAAAAGTTTTGTTATTGATTTTTGTTAACTTTGTTTCTTCTTCAAACTCGGCAGGGCTTCTGAGATTCTTTCGTTGTCTACGAATTTGACATCACGCATGCAAAAACTCAAAGAAAGAAATACGCGTTGCCCGCGGCACCAAGCACCGACCCCTCAGCTCCCATAACTCCAAACAATTAAACAATTCACTCACCCCCCCCAAACACCCATCAAAATCAGAAAATTTTATCAATCAAAATCCGATGATGGACCCATCAGCAGCTTCCGAGCCCAACTGCAGCACAGAGACACCCACGCCAGAAGCAACAGCAGCTGCAACGACGGCAACTCCAGGATGCAGGCCAGTGCCCCCGCCGAAAGGCAGAACAGGCGGCGCCCCGGTCCCCCCGCCCAAGCGGCGGCCCTCGCCCACGCCGCCCGCCAGGCCCCTGCCCCGCGTGACCCCGGAGGAGCAAGTGCAGCCCGCCCCGGAGCCGGAAAAGGAGGAACCGCCCGCCCCGGTGCCGGAAAAGGAGCCGGAGCCGCAGGGGCGCGAGGACGAGGCGGCGACGGGGACCCAGGGGGAGGCGGAGGGGCATGCCGAGGTGGGAGGGAGTGAGGAGACAGGGGCCGCAGAAGGGGAAGTCACAGGGGAAGGAGAAGCGAGTGCACCGGCGCAAACTGGAGTGGGTTGCATGCCCCCTCAAATCACCGAGGAATTCAGGAGAGTGTTTAAGTTCTTTGACTCGGATTCTTCTGGTGCAATTTCTCCTTCGGTATTTTCTTTTCTTTTCTTTCTTTTTTTTTTTCTTTTCCCCTCAACCCAACTCTTACAGCAACAACCTCTTTTTATTGTTTGTATATATGTCTGTTTAGTGACGGGCGTGGTTTTTTTGTTGTGTCTGAAACTTATGGTTTTTAGGAGCTACAAGAGGTTCTGTCTCGACAAGGAAATGAAGTGACTATGGAAGAAGCAACCCTCCTTCTGAAGGAAGCTGACCAAGATGGAAACGGTTTAATTTTTTTGTGCCTTACACTTATTTTTCATGCCAATTTAAGGTGAAATTGACTTCAACGAATTCGTTGCTTTCATGTATAATTACCTCATAAGCCACGGCTCCGCTTCACAAATATCCGCCCTGCGCCACAGAGCGCTACCCACACCTGGGAAAAAGCCAGATACCAAAGAATAGCTTATTTACCAGCTAATCTGGAAACTATAGGTATCTAACTTATGTGAACAACCTAAAAACAAGCACTATTTGCTTAACCATTGTCTCTAATAACAATGACTCTTTTGCACATTATATGCTTCCTGCGCGATGTGCTTATCCCGATAGGTCCGCTGACTGAAACATTCCGGTAACCACCCTCGTTTTCCGAAGTTGTTACGCCGAAATTTCACTTCAATTTTACGTAAAAACACGTTGTGGGAACGATCTCTTCTGGTGTCGCACAGAAGCTAATAGATCATCATTTCTATCAAAAAAAAAAAAAAAAAACCCAAACCTATCGTGTGTTTTTGGCTTTGGCCATGGCGAAACTGGGAGATGGCTTGGGTACTTGTTGTTTTAAAAAAAAAACCACCCCAAGGGCTCTTTCTAGAATTTATAGTAATTGAATAGGTGTACATTCAGTCCCACTGAGTACCATTTTTTTTGTTGGTTGTTTTTGTGTTTCATTTGCAGACGATGTTGATGACATTGTGGCATTACGGTATCTGCTAAAACGAGAAAGGAGGAGTAGAGAATATACACAAGTGGTTGTTACTTCTGAACTACAGTTGTACTTGGTTTTAAAACCACTCAGATGCAGTCATCAAGTTTCAGGATGTGTGATATGTTGAACTCTGTGTGCTTCATGCTCAAACAAGACTCAGTTACTTCCTCTAATCTTGTTGTTGTATATGTCGTTTTAACCACGCACAAAGGGATGTGAAACTGTGCTGATGTGGCTTGCTGACCCTTATTGCGAGGGTGGCTCATTCCCACTTGTTCACTGTGAAGGTTTACCTGTGCAACTTACTGGACAATGTAATCTCATAACCGGGAGTGCTAAACCCCAATTTACTCACTGTCTTCATGACTCATCTCATGCTTGCATGTAAAACTAAGTTATAGGAAAGCCTATTTTTACCTTTGATGTAGATGGGGAAGTGTTCTTTGCAGTGTCCCAGGGGACAGCACTAATTTCACTCACAATGGCTCCTATGTCTCGAATTCCAATACAGAAGTAGTTGCAACTGTTCCCTTGAAGGACTAACTGGCCCGTTTAGCATTTCATTGATGGATGCCTTTTTGGATCCCCTGCTCTCAAATCTGTAATGGTGTTGCCAATAAAAGCCACCCAGGTGCAACCATTAGGAGTAATTCTGGTGAGGGTTCTCCCTCCTCTTTTCAGCTGACGGTGTTTAAGTTAGCAGACAAAAAAGAGGCTATGTTCTCAAGAGAAAAGATTCACCTACTTGAGGCAATCACGGAATCAATTGCAGTGACACTGAAAAGCAGTGTGGAATACAGTAAAATTGAAGGGTCTCTTCAAAAGTTCCTCCTTTCCCTTGATGGGACAAACCCTTCAGGAAACGTGACAAACCCTCCCGGCTCTGGAGAAACAAGGGATATCGCACAGTACCTCACAGAAATTGGGTTACCACAGTATATTGAACTATTTAAGTCAAACAACCTTACAATCTCTGACTTGGCTTCACTTCACCAGTTACAAATAAAACTATCCAAGCAACTGTACTTAGCTTCTTCTCTCAGGAACCAACTAGAACAAATGGGATTGAGCTCTGTAGCAATAGATAAACTTACTCTTGATTCGTCTTTTCACACCTGTAAGAATCATCATCTCAAAAATGTTCAAATTCGAGAATGGAGAGGAAGAGGTTATGCTGGAACTGTATGTATTTCTGTGAGGCCTTACCCAATTTTATTGTACCCAAGGTATACAAAGGGCTATGGCATGGAACCTCCGTAGCTATCAAGCAATTTTTTTCCACTCCAAATTTTGAAATTTTGGAAACTGAAGCTATTGCACTGCGTTCACTCAGACATCCCAATATCCTTCAGGTGCCTATACAGTACTTTCCAATCTAAGTACCTTCTGACTAGTTCTTTGGTCTTGCTACAATAAGGGAGCAAGTTTCAGTTGTCACAGGTTCATAACTTGACCGAATTTTGCCTCGACTTACCTTTCAATTAAGAAATTGCAGAGGGTAGTTTATTATCCCTCCTTCGAACAGAACCCTTGACTTTGCAAATTATGATTGACCTCGGAAGGTAAACTATTTCCAACTCCTTTTTTTCTCTTTTTAAGCTTCAAGAAAGAGATATTGCTGCTGGTATGGCATACCTTGCAAGGCACAAAATTGTCCATGAATATCTTTGTGCTCGTACCCTAGTTTATCAATCTACGGCAAGAGGCTACCAAGTCAAGGCTAGTGACAGGCCCCTGAAATTCCTCCAGAGACTCACTTCCCTCAGATTTCTAACTTCGGTATCACGCACATAAATCAAGCTCGTTCAACCTACACCGAATTCATCAGATGGAAAGCAAAGGAAGTTGTTGAAGGCAGCATTCCCACTACACTTTCTGATGTGTGGTCATTTGGAGTTGTATGTCTGATATGTGAGTTAACTGGAAAACCAAAAAAAAAAATACTCAGGTTATGTGGGAGATTTTTTCTGAAGGGCAACTTCCTTTCTCTCATATCGAGCATCCAAGCCAAGTTGGAGAAGCTATTTGCCAAGGGGTCAAACTACCACCTCCAAATTGCCCGCAGTCAATTTTCTCCTTAATGCTCCAGGTTAAATTTGTTTCGAGATTTAGTACTAACGACTTGCTAAAAACCAGTGCTGGGACGATTCGCCTTCCCAAAGGCCAGATTTTGAAACCCTGCACCTACGGCTGAGTAGGGAGGGACTTTGTACTTCTCCCACTACCAGATACTGTGCCGGAAACGCAAGTAGTACTAATAGCTCAAGCAGCACCAGTACCTCCAGCAAATCGTCAGATAGTGGTTTGGAGAACAGTACTTCCAACAATCTGGAATTCCTTCGCTCCAGTGCAGCTGTAGGCCCACCGCGGGGCTCCCGAGAAGCATCACAGCTACTCCAAGAAGGTGATAATTACGAAGAACTCCCTGAAGTGCGCGAAGAATGCGGAATTCCTCCATCAACACAACCAGCACCCATGAAATCTAGTGCTGGTGAGTATGAAGAGATAGAATTTGAACACAAAACTCCACCTGGGCTTCCCGAACCCAAGCGATTCCCTGCAACACTGAAGGCACCAGTCAAACTACCATCCCACCATCAGCCTCCGGCAGTGTCCCCTGAAACTGAATATGAAGACATAACTGCATTACACCCAACAGTATCACCTATGGCACAACCATCACCCCCACAAGTTAACACCATTTTTGCAGAAAGGACCAGGGGAGATATACTTCCACAAAAAAGCAGCCCGCCTCCCCAAACAACCAACCAGAGTATGCATCACCCGAAACGGCACAGGAGAGGACAGTGACGACCACACCCTATTTTCAAACTAGATTGTACTGCTACTGTATTTTCGGCATTGTAAAAAAATAGGCTTTTGTTTATTTTATGGGCTCCAAATGAATTCATTTTGGGGACATGCATTCCAGCCAGGGCTTCCATTGTGATGTTCCTATCGAACAAACTGAAGCCAGTCTGCACCAGTCTAAATCAGCACAAAGTTCCCCCGGCTTCTCAGTTCCTTTCCAGTGTTTGAGGTACAAGTCCACTAGAGTGATGTTTGTCTGCATTTCGTTATAGAGCTGGATGATGCTACTGCTGCTCAAATCGACTAAGTTGTATTCTGCCCTCGCAGTGTACTCAACAAACCAGGTACTCCCTAGTGTTGCTTAGATAATAATGACTGGCATTTGGTAACATACGCCTCAGCTCATTGGCCAACAGCAAGTCAAATTGGTATGAGGTATAGTCCAACATTGTAAAGGGTGCAGAAACTTGATAGGAAAACATTCGGATTCTTGGATTTGCTAAATACCACGGAGATAAAGAACCCGCCACGAATCCAACAGACACTTCAGAGGTTGCAGTTAGATCTGGGCCAAGTAATCGGAACATATCTAGGTGGTCGTGGCCTATCTGGGTTTTAGTGATGCGGGCAAACAGAGGAAAGCTCACCACTGAAGTGGCCGATTATTATGGAGTTATACGGCTCCAATGCGGTCACTAATTCTTCATTGTAAACTTTGTGCATGGGAGAAATGATTCCGCCAACGTATCCAGTAGGTACGTGGTAGATAACAATTACTTTCTCCCCATTAGCTTTTGCTGAATCCATTACCGAGGCCATCCAAGCCAGTTGTCCGGCGGGATCTGTTTGGGCAGTTGTCATTCCAAATGTAGGGAAAGAAAAATCAAACCAGTGTGAACTTGCGGGTTTACATAGGTATTATACGAGTAATACAGTGCTGTATTTAGTGCTACAACTCGTAGTCCTGGCGAAATTAAATGCCTTTTCCAATATGAGCAGTTAAAGGAGTGAGAGAAGGATACGTGTAATAGCCACCAAGTTTGAATGTGCTTTGCATGTCGCTATCCAGGAAATCACTCCATATTTCAGCAGTCTGATCATACAACCAGTACTCATAAGGGTACATCTGAGATAAACTCAGGTGTTGGAAAGGAATAAAACGACATACCTGGTATTCCGGATAGGTGTCATGATTTCTAGAGGGAGATCAAAATAGTGGCGGAGAAAATGAGTGAGAATACCCCAGAACAGGAAATACAGTAGTCCCAGGGAAGTACGTTGTAAACCATGATGAAACATTTCCTATGTATTCAAGAACGCCGTTTTCATCCCAATTAAGAGGCGCATGGGGAACCTAGGTACTACTAATTAGTTTCACATATTTCCTTATCAGTTATGCTCCACGCACCACATCACCAGTATACAAAATGAAGTCAGGGTTTGGCAGAGTTTTTGCCATGAAAGTGAATGTATCTTGCAGAGTTTGTATGGGAACATCACATGGACCCAGACTGCCATAATATCCAGCACTCCCAGTCCCACTCACACAATCATCTCTCACACTTGCCCCTTCATAATACAGTGGCTATTCAAATGGGTGTTACAAAGGAGACCCCTTATGTTAAAAAAAAAAACCAGGCAACCTGATAGTGAATATCTGTGATGTGCCAGAATTTACCACTGAGCGAACAAGTTCCTATCAAGCACAAGTGGCCCAACAACACCAACGGCAGACCTAACCTCAAACCAACCGAAACCATTTAATTACACGTACTGTGGCCCGCTTCATTCATCGATGTTTCTTCGAAAAGCAAAACTCGAGATTTGTGCGTTTGTGCATAACCCTCCGGCTATCCGAATCCCCTTCTCTTTCCATTCATGGAGGAGCCCACACGTTGGAGAAGGCAAGGATTCAGACTGTAGTCAGTAGTCTCTTTATTGTAGGATTGAGAGTGCGAAAAGCCATTCTCTGGCCGGAATCAGACTTGTTCCTGCCTTTTTTTGTTTTGTTAAAACAACCGAGCTCAAGAAAAAAAGAAAAAAACCTAGAAGGTTCCGTTGGTTCTAGGCGACATCGATCTACCGAAAAAATACGTACTTGCATGGCGAGCCAAGGAGAAACCGAAATGGTGAGAATGGAGGATCTCTCAGAAGGACACTCTGGTGTGGCACTCACAGGTAACAACGGCGATCCCACAATAGAGTTCAAGGGCGTTACCGTGGTTCCCACAACAACGGCAGAGGAAAAAAGCCGGTATTTCTGTTCTTTGTTGTGTTGTACTTGTTAAGGAAAAAAAAAACCCCAGGAAGGGGAGAAGGAAGCAAAACCAAGATCAACTCAAGAAAGACTTGGATTTGGTTTGTATGAGCATGGGTTTAATGTTACACTGATAGGGATTCTCATTAGGATGTACATACAATCCCACTAAAAGAACTATGTGAAAGACTGGAAGTTGATGTTTCGAAGGTACCTCCACAGACTCCAAATGTAATTCAACAACGGGAGTAGGGTCTGTCAAAAGGAGAGGCTGAATTGAGACTGCAACGCGATGGGCCGAATTCAATCACACCACCTCGTAAAACCCCAGAAATTATCAAATTCCTGAAGCAGATGGTTGGATGGTTTTCTTTGCTTCTTTGGAGTGGCTCTATTCTCTCTGCTGTTGGCTATATCTTGGACTCCTCTGATCAGTCAAATGTAGTTTCACTTATTATGTAAATTTGGTTCTAATATTTGTAAGTTGTACCTGGCAATAGTGCTTGCCGCTGTTGTAACATTGACTGGAATTTTCTCATACATACAAGAAAGGAAGTCTTCCAATGTCATGGAAAAGTTCAAAGACTTTCTTCCTGCTCTTTCGAAGGTAAAGCGAGAGTCCTTGATACAAACAGTCCCAGTTGCACAACTTGTTTGTGGGGATATTGTGTTCGTAAAGGCTGGTGATAAAGTCCCTGCTGACCTGAGAGTTTTCTCATGCAATGACTGTCATGTGTGCCAGTTTTATCTTTATGAGTGTAAATCGGTTCACCTTGCTATAGGTTGATAACTCTAGTCTCACTGGGGAAGCAGAGCCACAGCCCCGGACAGAAAATTGCACTTCACATAATCCATTAGAAACAGAAAACTTGCTATTCTATGGTAGGTGAGTGAAGTTGTGCTTACGTATCAATGTTATTTGAGGGACCTTGATCACTGCTGGCGAAGCATATGGGATTGTGGTGCTTACTGGAGACGAAACAGTAATTGGGAGAATTGCACGTTTGGCAACTGGTACAGCTTCACAGCAAACTACCTTGCAACGGGAACTCAACAGATTTATCATTATCATCAGTGTGGTAGCTATAGTTCTTGGTATGGTGATTATTTTTAAAATGAAAGTACTTATCCGTCAAAGGGGTTGTATTCCTTGCAGTAAGCTTTATAATTGACCGGGATATCATAAAAAATTTGGTATAGCTACAATTTTTCATGTCCTGTTAATGTGTTACAGGTGTTTATGATTGGTATTATAGTAGCAAATGTACCCGAAGGTCTCTTAGCAACTGTAACGGTATTTCTTGTGGTGCAATCAATTTTTGTTCATCCCTCTGCAGGTTGCTTTAACACTCACAGCCAAGCGAATGGCAAGCAAAAAGGTGCTAGTAAAGACACTTTCCACTGTGGAGAGTCTTGGTTCCACTTCAGTCATTTGTAGTGATAAAACGGGAACACTTACACAAAATAAAATGTCTTGTGGTACAGTATCCTCAACTCCTAGACCTTTTTCTGATATCTAGCTTAGTGCACATCTGGTTAGACAACGCTGTATATACATGTGAGACTTCAACAACCTGTGCGACCTTTGATAAATATAAACCATCATTTATATGTCTGCAACGGGTGGCTACTTTATGTTGCAATGCCACGTTTAACCCTGATGATTACGGTTGGAGTTGTTATTTATAGATTGATCATAACAACAATTTTAGGTGTCGTACCCCTCAATGACTGCAGAACCATAGGTGCGCGGCCTGATTTAAATTATTCCTTACCTTAGCGTGCAGGGGATTCATCTGAATCTGCTCTTATTAAACTATGTGATCCAATCACTCCGATACTGGTTGCTTTTATGGATCATATAATAGACTCTGACTTCTATATTAGGCATATAGGCACAACTATCTTACGAAATTTGAAATTCCTTTCAATTCTGACAATAAGTATCACGTGACAATTCACTCACTGGATGTACTACCCACAGTAATGGTTAAGTTACTCACCGGGTCTTTTTGACAGGAAGAAGCTGACAAAAGATCTGGATTTCTGATGTTAATGAAAGGAGCTCCAGAACGAGTAGCTGCCAGATGTTCATTCATCATTCAAGAGGGGAAGGTATGACAACGTTTCTGTCTTTCACTCTGACTCTTCCCAGGAAGTCGAGTTTTCCGCAGAATTAAAATCTAGTTGCGAGGCAGTATCCCAGCATTTTGCCTCCCTTGGTGAAAGAGTACTTGGATTTGCTCAGAAATACCTGTCAATAGAGAAATACCCATCAGTCGAGTCTCTAAAAGACCTCAATGTGGAACAGGAATCTTCTGAACTCGTGAGCACATCAAAATGTGGTATTCCAGTTAATTCTCCTAAGGTTGACTTGAGCTTTATTGGCTTGATTTCCCTGATTGACCCCCCACGTGAAGGAGTTCCTGAAGCTGTGGCAATGTGCAAAGCTGCAGGTATCAAAGTTATTATGGTTACTGGTGATCACCCGATTACTGCAAAGGTGCTTTACTTTCCCACTTGCTTGGTTTAAACTTGTCTAGGCAATTGCGCACCAGGTAGGAATAATTACTGGACAAACAGCAGAGGATATTGCTATGAAAAATGTACAACTCTACAGTAAATTGGATTATACTAATGAGTAAAAGCATACTTCTATTTCTGAGGTGGATCCTAAAGATGTGGAAGCGGTAGTTGTTCAAGGGCAAGAAATAAAGTCGTTTACACGAGATGACTGGGATAAAGTGCTATCATATCCTGTGTGTAGTTTTGAAAGTAGCCAACATGAACTGATACCAATAACCAGGAAATCGTGTTTGCCCGGTGTGTAAAATTCATTATCAGGCCACTTTAGTGCTTTTTTGTTTAACGCACATCGCATAGGACATCTCCACAGCAAAAGCTTGTCATTGTAGAAAATAACCAAATTCGAGGGCAAGTCGTAGCAGTAACGGGGTATGAATGCAAAAACATGGCTCTTTTGTTTCACTGAGTGGTCTAAGTGATGGAGTCAACGATTCACCAGCTTTGAAAAAAGCAAATATCGGGGTTGCCATGGGGATATCAGGGAGTGATGTTAGTAAAGAGGCTGCTCACATGATTCTTTTGGATGATAACTTCACTTCTATTGTTAATGGCGTACAAGAAGGTTGAAAATCAAGGTTAGAACCACACTCACTTGCATACAAGGGAGGAGAATTTTCGACAACCTAAAGAAATCCATTGCATATACTTTAAGCAGCAACATTCCAGAAATAATACCTTTCATCCTCTTTGCCACACTAAGGTTAGTCAACAGAGTTACTGACACAATCTCAAATGTGTAGAATTCCTCTGGCACTTACAACTGTGCTCATTCTTTGCATTGACCTTGGAACGGACATGTTGCCTGCAATTTCACTAGCATATCCTTTTCGTTTTTTTCAGACCCTGCTGTTTGCTTAACTTTGAACTGATATGAATTCCCCGAGTCAGATATAATGCACATTCCACCAAGGAGCCCCACTAAAGATCGACTAGTAAACTTCCGGTTGATCAGTTTCTCATATTTCCAGATTGGAGTCATTCAAGCTTTATCAGGTTAACACAATGGATGTTAATTTTTCTGTTTAGACGCATATAGGACTATTTACATACTTCTACGTTCTTAACGATTATGGCTTTCCACCTTCCTCGTTGTACGGAATTGCTGGTGATTGGGCAGATAAGACACTGGAAATAAATGACATGGTAAGCCTATCTGTAATATATGAGCTGGGAGTTTTTTTTTACGGCACTCTTCAAACAGGACTACGAATACAGACAAAATGCTCTTGGGCACGCACAAACAGCATACTTTGTATCCATAGTAGTCACCCAAGTTGCTGATTTGTTGATATGCAAAACAAGGCGAAGCTCACTCTTCCAGCTTGGAATGAAGTACACAGCTCCATAACATAAAAAAAAAAAAAAAGAAAACAACACCCCACAGGAACTGGTTGCTTGTTATCGCCATCTTGGAGGAACTTGTACTCGCATGTTGCATACTGTACATTCCAGGAGTGAACACTGTGCTGGGTACGAAGCCAATCAAGGCGACCTACTGGGCCCTGTCACTTCCCTTTGCTCTCCTCATCTTCCTCTATGACGAGGGCCGAAAGTTCCTGATCCGCAGGGCGCGTGAGTGGAAAATTGGAAGTGCGTGACCCCCCCCTTTTCTGGGCTCTCCTCAATAACTTTCTCTTCAGAGCTCGTAGAGTGGTCAACGTACTGGTAGCAAGTCCGCATTCTCCCACATCGAAAACGAATCCAAGTTGGGATGCCACTTGGAAAAATAACAAAAACGAAAATAAACACAAAAAAAAAAAAAAAAAGGGGGGGTAACCTTGGTTGATACAGTCTTGCTAATTGTAGTTTGCCTTCGTGCGATGAACAGCAACACCCACCTCCTGAGCACAGCAACCGCAGCCGGCGGCCACGTCGCGTCCCACTGCGACACGCTCACCCTCGTGGCACTCTCCGGCGCCGACGTGCTCACCACCGTGCTGGCCGTCATCGCCACCACCTTTTTCTTTGGCGGAGGCGCCGATGTCGCGGCGGGCAGCGCCCCGCCCCCGAGCCCCCCTCCCTCGCCATCGCCATCGCCATCGCTCTCCTCCGTGCGGCGCGGGGCGACCCGGGCCCCGCGGCCTTGCACCACGACGTCGGCCAGGTCGCCAAGGGCACCCCCGCACGTGCTGGGGCACGCACCAAGCCCGCCGCTTCCTGCAGCTGTGCTTGTGGTACCGGGTGCGGGCACGCTTTGGCCCATTGGACGTTCGTTTTTTTTTTTTTTTTTTTGGATTTGACTTGAAGACTTTAGGATGGAAACAAAGTTATTTCCACTACAACGACTACTGTGGCAACTTCTGTCACAAAACGATATTTAATCTGCAACTGTTGTAAGTTAATTCATGTCTCTTTTTTTATTTTCCGTTTTGGTGCAATAACACGGTTAAGTAGAAAGAATGATTTATATGCTGGATCCTTGTATCTTCCCTGTCAAAACTACCGCCGATGTTGAGAACACTCTGCGTACCTATCTTGAAGCTTCTTTTGAGGAACAGCGCTCTTTCTTGTATGTTCTCGTCCTGCAAAAAACTTCACTCACAAGGAAAACAGTGAAAAAATTTCAAGTCACAGCAGTGGCCCAACAGCAGTTGAGGTACCAGCAAAGATGTTCTGGACACGTTTGCGCAAGGGCCACTCTTCACATCCAGAATGCTATCCATTTGTTTGCAAACAAATGTGGACATTTCCAGGGAGTGCAAAAAACAAGGACGAAGTTCGTGCAACAATCTTTGAGCTCGAATTCAAAGGTCTGTGTGCAGATGTTCTTGGAGGCACAAGTGAACAGCAATCTCGAATTGATGAAATGCACTGCTTACTTGTTCTTACCAGGTCCACTCTGCTCTGCAAGGTCTTAGTTTTTGGTTTTAACAGCCAGCTTACTTTCCACAAGTTACCTTTGGAAGTGAAAAAGCACATCTTTAGCTACACCAAGTTCAAGAAGAAGAGGAGAAGAGAGGTGGATGAGAAACAGTTGCACCTCTGTGAAACTGTAACAGACTGGTATGACACGGCAGAAAACAACAAGTACATCCTCCCCAACGGTGTGATTTTCCTCGTTTGCCTCTGGCCTTCCATGCAAATACTTTCCACTCTGCCCTGACAACAAAACCAAAGAATTCACCCCCTAGGGGAACTCTTTCTTTTTTCTTCTCAGAACCCGAAAGTACGGAAACCGAGACAAACAAAAAAAACCGAAAAACAAAAAAAAAAAAACAGCGACGCCCTGGACTACCCAGCCTGGTGAACGAACGATGTCTCGCAAATCAGCAACATATGATTCGGTCGACACAGGGTCAACAGAGGACCACGTAGTGTCCAGTGGCTCCTCCTCTTCATCACATCACCATCACCATTCAGAGTCCAGCGACCACCAGCGAGGCCCGCACCACGACCACGATCGTGACCGTGACCGTGACAGGGACAGGGACCACGACACCGACGTCGGCGGTGGGCGTGACAAGGAGAGGGATAGAGACAAAGATCGAGACCGGGATAGGGACAGAGACAGGGACCGAGACAAGGATAGAGACCGGGATAGGGAGAGGGAGAGGGAGAGGGAGAGAGATAAAGATAGAGACAAGCACAGGGAGAGTGACAGAGAGAGGGACCGAGACAGGGACAAGGACAAAGGTCACAGGGACAAGGACAGGGACAGGGACAAGGAAAGGGACCACAGAGACAGAGACTCGGATCGCGAAGGGAGGTACCGGGGGCACTCACCAACGCCCACGTCGGCCGCAGCTTCCAGCCTCTCGTCGTATCGCAGCAGGCACTCCCACCGCCGGGCACGGTCCCCGCCGCTCAGCACCGGGGGCGCTGGGCTGAGCCCACGCGGGAGCAGCGACGACGGAGGCGGGAGCGGGAGCGGGGGAGGGGGCTACTACAGTGACAGCGAAGTTGGCCGCTCCTCCTCGCCCCCTCCCCCGCCTCCTCCTCCCCTTCCCCCCTTGAGCCCCTCCAGCCCAGTGCCTACTCCGCAGCAGGTCGCGGGCGAACCGGTGGGTTCTGGGAAGAGGAAATCATCACTGTTGGGGCAGGAGGAGCCTTTGTCGCCTTCGTCTTTGCCGGCTTCTGGTTCTGGGACTGCGGGCACTGGAGGAAGCTGCAGCGGCAGCAGCTGTAATAATGGCACACGTGCTACAGTGGTGTTTGACGCTAGTGCAATGCACCAGCCGGACACAGAGACTGTCCCTCTATCAATAGCTAATGTTATTGATGACTCCCCAATCTCCCGTGAGGAACTAAGGCGCGAGTTACTAGACATTAAGCAGCGTGGGCAGCACCTCACCCAAGTCATGAAAATGTTCAAAGCACTTCAGAGTACTTCTTCAGGTGAAATAATATGTATTTTTTATGCTGCTCACTCTACACAGAGTTTACACAGAGGTATACAGATTTACTGGGTGAATTAGTAAATCTTCCTGCAGATCCCTTCCTGAGTATTCTTTTTTCATTTCTTTAAAATACATAACTTCACGAAGGGAAAAGTCTGGCAAAAGTTGCTGCTACCCTCCAGTCAATTGACGAGGAGAGGACTCACTTTGTGTGTCCTAATCCTTTCTTTGAAATCTGATAATTCTTAGATTAATGTTTTAGACTTATTCATGAACACAAATATGCAAAAATTCATTGATGGCTACATAGCAGACGTGCAGGTATACTCCAGTAAAAGCCACACTTAGTGTAATATCCCCTTAAAAGAATAGGGGAAAAGAATTCAAGCGTAGCTCAGAGCACCTTGATTCAATGGCTGCCAAGTATGCCAGAACAAAAAAAAGTGCAGATGGCAATGACGTGATTGATTCCTACTGGAAATTTTTCTGCTAATTAGTTCTAGATATCTCAAGAAGTTATCTCCTCAAAACGGGACCAGAGGGAAGCCATTGTAGATCTCGCCAGTGGTATAAACCAAGCCAAGGTATACCTTTTTTCCCAGTCCACTTTTCATCCTTATATCATGTCAGGCTCACTACCGCATTCTACTTCTTGAGTGTATTCAAGGAATTCTTCAGCAGCAACAAGTTTTCTATAAGCAGTCTCTTGTTGTGCTCGAGGAACAAAATTCATTGTACAAACAAGTAGCTGCTACGGCCAATTTGGATTTAGTTAATGCCACTGCCATGCACAGGCAAGATTTAGAATCCAGAATGGCTCTTTCTAAGGTTCTTATTCCGCACCACACTTTTCTTGCCTATGGCTCATTCAAGTAGCAAGACACTCCCGCAATTGTTACGGCATCCAAAGAAGCTGTTCAGGAAGGGTACCTTCCCTGACCTCCTTTCTTGACTCACATTCAAAAGGTACCTTTTCAAAAGAACCACGAACTTTGGTAAAATGTGGCAACGCCGTTACTTCAAAATTGAAGATGGAAAATTCTTTTACTATAAAGACGGAAAGGTAGGTATCTTTTTTCCACTGTTCTGCATGCCAACGATGAGCAACCACTTACACTTTTCTGGAAGGACCCTGTCAGAGTCAAATCTGTGGATATACTTTTAACGACTTTGCATGTAAGAGATGACTTGGATCGCAGATTCTGTTTTGAGATCATTACTCCTCCTGCAACAAGCTTTTTACTTCAAGTTTGTACCAGTCATTTTCCAATGTAACTTTTTTAGGCCAGTTCACAAGAAGAAATGACAGCATGGATAAATGCCATAAATTCTTCACGAGAATTATTATTGGGACAAGTAAATACTGGAACACACAAAACATGTATAGCTTTTATTGCTTTCACATGGATTCTCATTTCGTTGCAGCAGCCTCCGAGGCAGCACACCCAGAATTGCAAATATTAAGGGAATTGCATCAATCAAATTCCGCCTGTGCAGACTGTGGTGCTCCTGGTACATTAATGTTTCTATCACAAGGAGTTTAGATTATCTTCTCAGATCCAGACTGGGTTTCTATTAATTTGGGTGTTGTTATCTGCATTGCATGCTCAGGTATGCCTGAAATTTTATTCATAACTAACTGTATTCAGGACTCCATAGGCAGATGGGAACGCATGTCAGTAAAGTCAGGAGTCTAACATTAGATAACTTAGAGCCTGAACTCTACTTGGTTTTTCTGTCCTTCACAAGCAACTTGAATAACAATGTTAGATGCTCTCAGCCCTTGGAAATGAAAAAGCGAATTCAGTGTGGGAGCGAGAAATCCCTGCTGAATACACCAAAATTCCACCAGATGCAGACCTGTTAAGTATTTCTCTTCGAACCGTGTTTTTTACACTCCCACAGCACAACTCGCACTAATTGGATCACCTCCAAGTATGAGAAGAAGCTATTTCTTGGTCCTGCTCCTTTTGAAGTCAATGAGGTGGGCTTCTTACTCTGCCCTATCAGGAACTAAAAGTAAACAAGAATATCGTTGACGCAGTAAAAACGGGAAGCATAAAAAAATTACTAACGTGCATTGCTCATGGAGCTGATGTAACGAAACCATTTACAGCGAAGAAGAGGTATTATTTTAATCTGGGTTCATTTAACCTCGATAGGTCACTAGTACACATTGCTGTCCGTTGCCACTCATTGTCCTGTTTAGGACTTCTTCTTGTATCTGGAAGCCCTGTTGATACGTTGCACTTCCCCCTCTACTTATACTTCACTGAACGGTTTTTTATAGCCCAGACGCAAGCAACAGCACTGCCCTTCACTATGCAGTGCTACGAGATAGGAAACCCGATGTCGTTGCACTTCTGAGGTTCACTCCTCTTGGCATTGGCTCTCTTTTCTCTTTTGTTTTAATTACCACCAAAGAGCGGGAGCATCGCAAAATATCCGTGATTCTGAGGGGAAGACAGCAATGGACATTGCTATGGAACAAACTAGTGCAAATTGCATACCTATCCTCAGATTGCACCAACTTGCTCATGACACTTCAAAACCTCTGGAGTTCCGTAAAATCTCTTCTGAAGAACTCAGAAAAATCACTGCATTCACAAAGGAATCCTTACTTGCGGCTATGAAAGTAGGAGGAAAAAGTACCCATCATAAGCAGAGAAAGCACCATCACAAGTTAGATCGGCATGGTTCTTCAGGAGAGAAAAAGTTACCACGGAAGGAATCCAACCCAACTCTGCCAGCTTTAGTAGTAACACCACCGCCACCAGATCACGACACTGTGCCACAAGATGATCAAACAGTTGAGGAGAGCCAATATCCCCTCCACTCTTCACCACCACCAACAAAGCTTCCTCCACCAATTCCTACACGCTCTGCCTCGTTTTCGTCTTCACCTCTTACAAAAACACCCTCACTGGCCCAATCACATTTTCCCTCCAGTGAGCATAAAATTACCCCAACAAACCCAGTACCAAACCAACCTCCACTCCCAAGTCTCAGCTACACAAACAAGCCGAGATCACCAACCTCTCCTCCACAAGTTATCTCCACAAACACATCCAACCCTGAAGGAACCCCACCTCACACAACCACCACCCCAACACCTAGTACTCCAACAAATCAACCCGATGCACCCTCCTCCACCCCACTTGTATCCACAACACCACCAGAACAACCACAACAACCACCTAGGAAGATTCCCTCACCACACCTATCCACAAGTGAAGACCATAACACACCCAGCCGCACTGGTGCACTATCTCACACCATTTCACAACCACAACTCACACCAAACAGACGCCGGCAGCTACCACCAGCACCCACCAAGCCACTTCCCCCTATCATCATTACCAGCCATACATCTACCACCACTGGATTGGTTCCCCCCAGGTTGCCACCCAGGCTCACGTCATCCACTTCAACTAATTCGCTGCTGAGTAACACAAAACTACCTTCAAATTTGGCATCATCGGCAACAACACCCACTACACAGGGCAGAGAGCCAGATGGTTCTTCTGACCCACCACCCACAAAATCAGGCAATAGCACCCTTTGAGGTTATTGTTTTTTTAAAAGTAACAAAGAAATTTGGTTTGTTTATCAGAAAAATTGTTTTAGTTTCTTTCTGTACAAAAGAGGTTTAAAATTTGTATGCTTTGGGGGATGTTTGTACCCTGAGGTGTATTTGTGTGTTTGGTGGCACTCGTGTGGGTGTTTGGGGTCTTGCTTGTGGCCGTGGTGGTTGTTTGGATGGATACTGTCTCTTGGGGTTAGTGGGATAGTGAGGTGGTGACTGCATCGCGGTTCTGTTTGTGGGTGGAGTGGGTGGTGGAGAGGGATGTTGGTTGTTGGCCAGGAGGTTTTGTTGTGTGGGTAAGTTGTTGAGGTGTGGTGCTGGTGAGCAAGGGTGTGTGGGTACTGTTGTACGTTGCCTTTTCTGGTCTCGCGGCTGCAGATCGGGGAAGGTCTGAACTGACGGGGTTGTTGTGTTTTGTGGTGTTGCGGTTGTTTGGGAATCAGGGATTCCTGTTCCTGTTGGCGGCTGCGGCTTCATTGTGGTAACTACAGTGTGACCAGACGGGAGAGTCTTCACAACAGTTCTTTTGGGATTGCCCGGTTTCGTTGCAGTTGTGCTGCTGGTCGGTTCTGGTACGGCTGGTTGGTTTGTCTGATCAGTCTCTCGGAGTGCTGTATTTGATTCCGCAGATTCATTGTCATCATTTTCACTCCCATATAGTTGTTCAGAACTTTCATCATTTGTTTGTGCAGTGGAGTTATTGCTACCAGAATCCCCATTTGGACCCGTACTTTTGTCTCGAAGATTAATGAATCCTTTTCGCCACTCCCACTTCCACTCTGGTGTATCCCACACTTCAATTCCCTTAGTTCTGCAGGAAATTACTAATCCCTCCCTATGCTCCTGTAAACGTGGGAGGATGCAAATTGGCATTGCTGCTAGTGCAGGAAAATTGCCCTTGTTTTGAATACCGGGTGGCACAAAATCAAGGACTCCAGCAGCAATGAAATTGGTATGTGCTGCCGCGAATACATGACGTATGAGACGCATTTCTGAGGTTGGCCTACCCACATCATTTGTGGGATCTGTGGGATCTTCAAGACACAGGCAATCGGCATTAGATGTATGATTGATACGGCTAGCCTGAAACGCGAACATAAGAGGAAAAACATAAGTTAGTAGGTAGGTACCTTGGGGAAAAAGCCACCCTGATTTCTCACAGAAATCCCTGAGGAATAGTAATTGAAAGTATAACCATAGAGCTTCAAGAATCCAACTAACATATGACCCAAGTCTTCAAAATCGGGGTCAGTAACCAAAACTCCGTGTGAAGTTGCTGCCTCCTGTGCAATGTTCTTTGCTTGAAGGGTCTTGGAAGATGGGTGTGCACGGGCAGCCTCAGCAGTTGATGTGGCGTACTCTGTAAGCAACTTACGTTGTTGCAAAAATCTTACCACCAACAGGGTGGTAGCATAGCTGCCAAGGCCTCCAAGGTGTGGTTCATTAAGGAGGTTTTGGTGCAGGAAGTACTTAACCACAAGGGTAAGGGGATATAACGCAGGGTATTCTTCCATAAAACCTTGTATGGCTTTGGAATTTTTGATACCTGTGCCATTTCAATTTATAAAGAATATGGCACGGGATATGGTACCACTGGGGCTATTGAAGGAAATGTCTACATCACAACCAACAACAGGATGAATTTTAATTAGGGGAACCTGTGTAAATTGAGTAAATTCTTGCCATTCAAATTTGAGTTGAAGGTTACTCGTGCATTTTCGAGTACAGTTACAGTCCACTCCTTCTTGTACTTTGTAAGGGCCTGCTCGAGTAGTCTGAGCGGAGAATAATCTGGATAAGGGATATGTTGCAAGTTTGTAATCACCACAATGTCCAGATCGCTAGTGGGCAGAAGAAGTTTTGTGTTATATGAGCCATAGACCACAATCTGTTATTAAACTTACTAAGAACAGAATAAAGAAGTTTGAATGACCTTCCCATTGGGCCACAATTTTAAAACCATTTCTTCAATAGTACGGATCATGAACCGACGAATGGCATCTTCTTCAGGTGTTGGTCCTAAATCAAGTTAGTGGTGACAACAGCCCGAAAGAAATACCCATGAGTGCCACAAAATTAATAATGTCGAAATGTAACTTCGAGTATTTCCTCTTTGACTCGAAGATTGCGGCAGGGGGTGTTGTAGATCTCAGTATATGGGCAAGTTCAGGGCCCCTGACTGGGGGACTATTAACAGGGGTGGCTTGTTCTATTGGAGCCCGCTTTCTTATTCCCAGAGAAGATGAAGCAGAAGGAACAACGGCAGGCCCTGGTAAGTCTTGCACTTGAGCAGGAGTAGACTGCTTGGTAGAGACGTGAACTGCTTTTGATTTTACACTCTTAGAATTGAGTATACTCCGAGACAATTTTCGGATAACTACAGGCTGAGCACGTGGGGAAGATGGAGGCTCATCGGTCTCATCATCTTCAATAACGATTAAGTTTGATGCTACTGGTGCAGAGGCAAGTTTAGCATTCTTTGGTGCTGAGGTTGACACCGTTTCGGGCAATCTGGGATCGCTGGAGCCTGTAGAACTAGTAGGTTGGACACTACCGTCACAAGATGGTGGTGCGCCCAACTGCACTGAAGTAGCCGGCTTCCCACTTTCTTGTGCCTGCGACGAGTCGGTACTCTTTTTTTCCACCGCGGCGTTGCTTGCATCATCTCGAGCCGAGGCGCCGTCACTCTGCTCTCCCGTTACGGCACCGCCAACTGCTGCCTGGGTTTCCTCGCGCTCCTCGGCGGGGCACCCCTCTGGCTCCTCCGTAAGCCCTCCTCCCTCGCGTGCTCCGCTCACGACGACGGCATCACCACGGGCTACGCCGGCACCGTTCCCGGTACCGGCCTCGCCTCCTACACCACTGCCGACGGCGGCGACATTAGCGCCGCTGTCGTTGCTGCCGTCGTTGTTGTTGTTGTTGCTGTTCTTGTCGTAGCCAACAACGTCGGCCGCACTGTCGTGTTTATCATCCGCCATCGTCGTTCGTTGATCAACGCGATTATACTTTTATATTTAAAATAAAATAATGATTTTTTCCCACCGATATTGCGGTGGTTAAATCTTGTCGAGCCGGGCTATTGTGTTACGTCAAGTGAAATTATTAGATACGATTGTAAGTTGTGGCAAACACAATTCAAGCAGGAGGTTGGTCAACCATCACCGGGCGAAATTTCGCAGATCAAAAAAAAGCATGCCGAAGAACAATGGTTTCCTTGCGCGAGCAAAAAAAAAAAAGGTTTATTTCAGATTAATCAAGGGTGGCGGATCATAAAGGCCTTCATGAACTCAATGAGCTTCTCAATTCCGGCCTCGGGGAAGGCGTTGTAGATGGAGGCTCTGAATCCACCAACACTGCGGTGACCAGCCTGTATAACAGTAAGGAGCGGAATATGAGAAGGTAAGTGGCAATTCAAGAGACTTACCAAGGTAACAAGTCCCTCAGCAGCGGCCTCGGTGAGGAAAGCCTTCTCGTCCGCTGGGTTCTTGCTGATGAATGGAACATTCATGCGTGATCGGAATTCCTTGGTTACTGGGTTCTTGTAGTAGCCACTGTTGTCAATGAAGTCGTAGAGCCTGGCGGCCTTTTGGGCATTGATTCTCTCCATGCCCTCAAGTCCTCCAAGAGAAAGGAGCCACTGGAAGCAGAGACCGGCAATGTAAATGCAGTAGCAAGCTGGTGTGTTGTACATGGAATTGTTGTCAGCCTAAGCGGGGTTAACACTAGGATAGGTTTGCGAGGTTTTTACTTGAAGCTTGAATGAGAAGATGGTTGGGCATGCGGGAACGGGGGGGATGGCAAGAAGGTCTTCCCTGATAAGAACGATGGTGAGACCAGCTGGTCCGAAGTTCTTCTGGGCGCAAGCGTAGACAAGGCCGAACTTGGAAACATCGAACCTGAGGCGACTATTAGAAAAAGAGTACGAAAAACCTGGAAAAAATACCTGCGAGAAAGGAAGTTGGAAGACATATCGCAAACAAGGGGAATGCCGTGTGTTTCGGGGATGAAAGGGAATTCAACACCCTCAATTGTCTCGTTGTCGCAGTAGTAGACGTAGGCAGCATTTGGAGAGAATGGTCTCCAGGTTGTTGGATCGGGGATGGTGTTGCACTTTGGGGGCTCGCAAATTACGTTTGCGGTTCCGTATTTCTTGGCCTGAGGGTATGGTAAGCTAATTTTGTTTGGGGGAGTGCGAGGCAAACCTCAGCAATAGCCTTCTTGGACCATGTGCCGGTGACAATGTAGTCGGCTTCCTTCTTGGCACCGCCGAGAAGGTTCATTGGGATGGCGCTGAACTGGTGTGTTGCTCCTCCCTCAAGGAACAAAACCTTGTAGTTCGCGGGGATGCTGAGGAGGTTGCGGAGGTCAACCTCGGCGCGCTTCATGATGGCCTCCCAGTGAGGCCCCCTGTGTGTCATTTCCATAACACTCATGCCTAAAAAACAAAACAACGTTTAAACGATAATGCATAAAATGCAGGAGCAGGAAAATAGAGAGAGATGAAGGAGGATGTAAGACGCACCACTGCCGTTCCAGTTGAGCATTTCCTCGGAAGCTTTGCGCAAGACCCATTCTGGTTGAACTGCGGGACCAGCGGAGAAGTTATAAACGCGACCTGATGTTGCTGCCATTGCTGTCGATTTGTTTTGTCGCTTTTGCGATCGTTCGGGTTTCCTCTGTGCGGGGTTTGGGTTTTTTTGTGGAATTTTTTGGTTTTTCCCGGTTTTTGTTGTATTTTTTTGCATTTGATTCTCTCTTCCAGAAGCAAAGGTACAAGAAAGGTCGCTGAAAATTGACTTTGTAGATCAGTCGTACCATAAGTGCAATGGAGCTGAGGCCATCAAAACCCGAAGACCCTGAAGATAATTCTCTCAGATCCTTCCATAAGGAAGAAACAAATGATGAATAGGCTATAGCACCCAAATTGGGTGATAAAGGTGGCCGCCTTATGTTACCTTGTTACATCAGGCCACTCGTGCCAATCTGACTATTTTTTTAAAGTAAAAAAGAAACGGACTTCGTACCAACTCAATCAAGTGTTGCCTCTCTTCCCACTTAGAGACAACATATTTAATGAGCCCCTGTCCCGGCTGGTACTGCAAGTTGATGTCAACGGTCCTGTACAAAACTTTGTTCCGACAGTGTTACGGCTTAAATAAGAGAAACCGAAACCACGAAAGGGTTTTAAAAAATAACAACTCACACGGAATGGCAGGAGTGTTGGCGGTACTTTTGTATTTGTTTGGATTAGCTGCGAGCAATGTGCCTCAAGTAGTGTCTGGACCGTGGTACTATATTGGTGATGGATACACCAGCGCGCATGTTTTCGACCCTGAGCCTGCTTGGCTACTGACCCAATCAGGCAACACTTTCAGCCTGGCATTTTTGGACCCAAATGTGTGTAGGTTTTGTTGCCTTGGTTTTTCCGACACCCAATAAATAGCACGGATTTGTTTTTAAGACTGACTCCTAATTTTGACTGTGCAGGACATTGCTGAGAGCAGTGGGGTTCCAGAGGTTTTTTCTAATACTTCATCACTGTTGAACGGTTTGGGAAAAACTGTGTTCTACAGTATTGGTGGCTATGCATATGCCGACCATTGGTCATGGCTGAGTAACATTGGTGATTCCACCACTGCTGGTGTAAATGCTGGCACTATTGCAAAGAAACACGGTATAATGTCTATCAAATTTTGGTTATTTTGAATTCCAGCTCACAGTACTTCATCCTACAGGTGTTGGAATAGAGATAGACTATGAGGGGTGGATTTCTCCTTCAACAGGTGTTCCAGCATTCATCAAGGGATTCCGTTCTGTATGTCCCATGACTGACTGCCTTCTTACCATGGATTTGTATGGAAGCCCTGGTGGTGCTGACTGGCAGAAGTCGTTACTTCCACTAGTGATGCCACCTACTGGAATTCCTGGAGATCTCTATGGGGATGGGAATTGGTTGGATTTCGTGAACGTTATGGTAATTGATGGCCAAACTGTCGACACGGACAAAATTTATTGGCAGCAGTGGATTGACACCAGTATGTAGTCAAGGCGACCAATAGTTGACTCACTTTCCATTCTCTAGAACTTCTGAATATGCCGCGCACTACTTTCGCCCTTATTGCAGGATACCCTGGCTTGGGCATATGCAAGGGGGATGCCTATGCAATCTCGGCCATAGACACTACAATAAGCTTCTTTGATCCCTACAGTACCTACGGGATCCTCAGCTGGGCAGTGTGCCCACCCGCTCCCGGTTCACTGTCTTCATGTGGAGACTGGACGTCAGATTGCAATGAGGATGCACCTGGGTTCTTGTACCTATGTCAACAGCTGGGAAGCTGCTAAAACCTCGAACCAATATGCAATATAAAAGGTGAAAAAACTTTCTTGTTATTCCTTTGTATTTATCACTGCTTTTGTCTAGTGTGTGCCAAGAATGGTGCGAAGGTCATTGTCCACGTTTCCAACAATCTGAAGGGAGAATTTCTCCTTCAAGATGTTCAATATTGTTGGCTGTCCACGGTGAGAAGATTGCAAGGAGAAGGAATCATACAGTAAAGAATCCAGGGATACGTGGCCCAAGATAGATGTTTTTGATACCCAAATACAGCAGAGTGAGAAGAATTGCAACTGCCTTTTGTTCAAACCTGTGCATCAGTGTGAGTGGTATAGTGTTAGGTGGAAACCGCACTTACCAAGAAAGAATCAAGGATAGAGGTAATGAATTGACATCTGTGTTAAATGCCTCTGCCAGAGCAACAGCCACCCTGATTGCCGAGTACGCGTCATTGCATTGCCCCATGTCAAGCAACCTGGGTAAGCCTACAAGAGTGCCATAGTCATTCATGTTGACCTTGAATTTTCCACATGCCAAGGTGAGCATTAAGCAATCTGCTGGAACCTTCTCTGCAAACTATTTTAAAGTATTGCATAATCTTTAGCCAAGCCTAGCAAGAAGTACATAGTTACCTCAGTATAGTAATTGCGCTCCTTCTCAAACCCGTCACACCCACCAATCAAGAAAATTCTACGCAGTGCACCACTTTTGACTGCATCAATTACTGTACCAGCTGCACCAAGAGTTGCATTGTGACCAAATCCAATGGTGAGGTAGCCGAGTGGCTCAGTTGGAGCTTGAAATCCTGGCATCTCAAGGGCACACTGAATCATAGCATCAAAATTCTCACGTTTCTTTACGTCAACTCCACCAACCGGTGTCGATGCAAATACTCTATTCACATAACTATATCATGCAGTGAGTTTACCGAGCAAAACTCAGATTTACTTACGTCCGAGGTGCTGGGATATAGCAATTTGTGGTCATAAATATCGGCCCTGGGAATACCTCAAATTCTCGCTTCTGATTTTGCCATGCAGTTCCATAGTGACCAACAAGATGCGGGAACTTCTTCAGGAGGGGATAGGCGTTGCAAGGAAGCATCTCTCCATGGGTCCACACATTGATACCTTTGCCCTGAGTATGCTTGAGAATCTCTTCGAGTTCCCAGAGGTCATGGCCTGAGACAAGGATTGCCTTTCCCTCTTTGGCACACTGTGGAGTTTTTGCCCATAGTACTTTAGTCGGCTCAGGGTTGCCATAATGGGAAGTATTAGCCTTGTCAAGTAGTTCCATAGTTGCAAAGTTAACTACAAAAATTTGAACTGAATAACCGAAACCAAGAAACAACGCACCTTTTCCGCACTCAAGGCACATTCCCAAGAGCTCGTCTACAGAGGGATCCTCCTTGTGCTACAGCAGAGTAAGCCCAATTAATTTGAGCTATGTTTTGACTCACCACAAATGCGAGAGCCTTTATGCTGAACTTTCCAATATCCTCGTTCTGCAGACCAAGAACTTGAGAGTGGTAATAGTAGGCAGCAATTCCCTTCAGTCCATACATCAATAATTCCTGTAAACAGACTCTGTCTGCAAAGGTACTCGAAGTAAGAACAATGGAAAGGCATGACAGCATTACCTTTCCCGAGTCTGGCGAACCTCTTTGAAATTAAGAAAGCCCTCGCTTCTGCTATCATATCAGCCATCGTTGCTCCAGGGACCCATGTTGCCACAGCTGTATGGTTCAATAAACTACCGCAATTACCGGAATAGAAAGTTTCACCAGGAAGCGGCTGTACAGGAGTGGGATTGGAACTTTTGATCAAATCCCTAAATTCAACACATTCGCGTATGAAAGACACTATATCGTCGCAGGAGAAATTGACATTGGTCAGAGTAGAAAATAATGCCTAGAGCAGAGTTTTTGGAAACATATTGCCATAAAGTATTAACCTTGGCCATGAACATATACAGATTTTCCGGCAGAGGAATATTTCCGTCAAGAGCAACTTGCGCATGCACTGCAAGAGACTGCAGACCCCACATTAGGTGATCCTCGAGACCAGCCAATTGCGCATCCCTTTTGGGAGTTATTTTATTTCTACTACTATTTATTACTGCTAATGTCATTCCTCAAGGGGACAATTACTTGGTACAGACTCCTCTGATTGTGCACGCCTCAGCCTTAGCGGTTTGTTCACATTGGAAACAGAACATTGGAACTGTGGAGGAGTTCAGAACCACCAGAACCACACACATACAGTAAATTCCGAATACCATTCTCGATGTCAGTGGCTGCTGCCATTCCGTTGGTTTCCCTTTACTTGTTCTTATTTGCCTCGTTTTTTCTATCAGCAGTATACAACCCATACCAGCCATTAGTCTTAAATTGTCATGGAACTTCGGGAAAAAAACGAAATTTTAAACATTCTTTTTTTTACTCAGCTGAGGACCATTCGACCCTGGGAGGCCATGGGCTGTAAAGATCCCTCGCTGCCTCGTTTGTTGAGCTTCCTTACACCTGTAGCCTCTGGGACATACAGTTTCGTTCGTTCCTGTTAAGGGGTTGAGTGAATCAAGGATAGGAGACGTGAGCCTACGAGTCTGGATTCTGCAGCTGAAGCTAATGGCTTGAGAGGGAAGTCCGCAGAGAATCTGCTCAATGATGTGTACATTTCGACATAACTGTGAAAGAAAGGCGTCACAAAAGGGAAAAGTGGAGGGAAGGTACTCGGCACGGGAGACAGAAACTGTGAATTCAACTAGGTTAAGGAACCGGCATTCCATTTTGTTGAGATCGTCTTGGGTAAGCATGTCAAATCTGTTAAATGTTACTGCAGTGGGTCATAATCGAAGTATTACGTTGTCAAGAAATCGGCATTCCAAACTGCGTGATCATCCCATACCTTGGATGCTACCATCAGTGCAATAAGCGTCATCCGTTTCCATGTTTCTGGGCAGAAGGCTGCTCCACTTTTAGTGACCCGCTCGATGTAAATCTGTGTGTCGTTAGGTTTTTACTTTGTCAGTTTTATTGAAACCTACAAGTGACATTACAGCAACTTCTGGATCTAACTGGTATAATGTTAGGTGGTAGTTTACGGTCCAAAGGAAAACTGAAAAGGGAAGGATACATGGGTGCAATTAAAAACTCTTGATACAAATGCTATGATATCATCGCATGATGGTAAGTCAATTACATTTGGTGATAGGGTCTGTTAGGATAAAAACTTGATTAAAACAGTTGGAAGGGTTGTTTAATGTGGGTACAGTTATGGGGTGCTTGCTCTCGGAAAATATAGAGTAGATGACGTGTTCAGAGTCGCTTGCCAGTGTTGTTTCCATAACATATCGTAAGGCTTGGCACATACTGCGAATTTCTCAAATTGAGTTATTTGTCAGTACACCCAAACACGTATGAAAGTGCACAATTGAGCACCAAAACGGGGGGGGGGGGGGGGGGGAAATGTGTATTGCTCACCATCGGAGGAGCTCCATTAGGTTTGGATGAGATAATTCAGTTCGTATGTACAGTGAACTAGTAGAGTTATTCATATGTTTGCGCTCCCCGGCAACCAGTTCCCTTGATGAAAGTCAAAGGTAATTTTAGGAGTTTAGTTGGTACGCTATCCGCCGGTTATGGAAATTAGCTATTTTCACAGTTGCTGCACAAAAATGTCATGATTAAGATTGAATGTAACTGGGCCTACGTGTAGAAGGTGCTTCAGACGTTCCATCAGTGGATTCTGAGGTTGTCTCGCACCCACTTGAAGCGCTAGTATCAATTGCTGCTGCACTCTCACATACAACACCTGCACTAGCGCTTGGCTTTGGGTCTCCGTCACCAATGTCGCCTTCATTGGCTACAGACACCTGGTCTTGTAGCCGTGAAGCAGTCCTTGTAGTTATCTTTGGTCTTGATGCAGCAGTGGATGTTGGAGAAGTAATCAAGGCTCTTTTTGGTGGTGGAGCCGCGACTATCTTTTTTTTTGTCACAGCAGCACTCGGAGGTTTCACCAACGGCCTCGACTCCTCCAGAGCAGGATCGGGCTTATCGTCGTCGCTCGAGTCGAAATCGCTGTCGTCATCAGAGTCGTCATGTTTCTTGGTGTCCGTGTTCTTGTCCGGATCTTCTGTTGCGATTGTGGCGGTACAGCCAAATGAGTCGTTCATCTTGCCGATCTCTGTGCCCGACGAAGAAAAAAGGCCCTCGGGACTGTTACTTCCGCTGCCGCAACAGTTCCCCATCTGGTTTGTTGTTTATTTGTTTTTTCTGCCTGCTGTTCCTTCGGAGATCTGCACTTTTTTCGAAATGTTGGCATCAGTGATTTCCCTGCATGGCCGAGAAGAAAATCTCGTTGCCACAAAAAGAACCCGAATAGCAAACAAACAGTAAAAAAACCCAGAAAGATGTTGAGCAGGATAGCGGCGTCACAGTCCGGATCGGCGGCGTCACGCGTAAAGGCCGTACCAATGAAAAGCACGGCAGTACACAGGACGCCCACTGCTACGTCTGTTCATCGTGCCACTTCGCCGCCGTCGTCGCACCACACTTCGGCGACTTCCGCCTCTTCGGCCCATACTACGTCGTCCAGCGCTCACGCGTCGGCGTCGTCGTCGCCTTACGCGTTGTTGCTGCAACGACATTTGGAGGTAACGACGCCAGGCCTCGCCGAGTCGGCCGAGCACCACGGTTCCGATGCCAACATTGAGAGTGTGTTTATGCTGAGCGACGCTTGCTTGGGGATGTCTATCACAGACCCCGCCCTACACGCTGCCTTTACCATAATGAGTGACGCCCAGGACGCCTCCCCTGCTGGCACCTGCGTTGTGATACCTGGTCTCTTCATTTGATACTTCTTATCGTCTGATGCCAACAAGGTGATATGGTTGAATTCGCCCTGAATGATTCCAAGTGGCCTGTTGCAGAAAAAATTTTGAACATCTTCATGTCTACTGGAATTACCGTTGTTATTACTGTCGGCACACATCCAGGTAATCCCTTAAAAGTTGTCATCTTGTTTACCCCAAGGCACAGATCCCGCAAATCCAGTAGTTTCGCAGAGATTAGACCACCTTTTTGCAAAGATTAGTGCCCAAGAGAGGGTCGCTTCTAGCTCTGCGGAGACCCACGACATCATCTTCAATTTGGGATCGGATATCTTTGTTTGCATGTGCTCTCAGCATGGCCCTGATCAGGTACCTTTCATTTTAAGTGAGTCGTACCACTCATCCATCTCCCAAGTCCCCAAGGATCAAACAGGACCAACTTACTTGGTGCCTAGAAGCATTAAAAACACCCCACTTGAAGCACAAGCGCTTGCACTTGGTCACCCATCACTCAATATGGGAGGATGAATATACACAAGGAAATCTCAGCCAGAGGGAGAGACTAGAAACTACATTAATTGCTCCACTGCACTTCTTTTCTGCGATACACGGGTGTTCCACGAGGTATAGCCCTACTCCCCTTTAAAAGAAACTAAAGAAAACAGGTTCTCCTACGAAGAGACACGAACTCCAAGGGCAGACTTTGAAATAATAAGGATAAGTGTCAAAACAAAGTACGTGAAATGCCCCAAAACAAGCAAAAACTCACTTGCCGCACAGAGGCGTCTGGGACAAGACTTTTTGTGGTTGGGACCTGCACCACGAGGAGCCCACGATGCTTGTTGTCGGTGATGAGTAGAACAACCACCCACTACAAAAACATCGTGGTGATTATTACCCCACCCACTTGGGGTGCAAGGAAACCAACTTGAGCTATCGACTTCGCCAAACAAAAAAAAAAAAGCCTCTTCCATACGGCATACACAAGAACAAAACAAAACAAAACAAAAACAGACAAACACAAAACACACCCTTATTTATTGTTTGTTTGTACAACTTGTACATGCTGTTGTCTATTACCGAGGCACTTGGACCGCTGTTCAGGCACGTGAGGGACAACGTCGAGTGCCACAGCCTACCGAACGAAAGAAGCAACCGAAGTCGCTATGTAGTGACTTCGGCCAAACAATTCAAGCTGACTTCGTCCTACCAGTTTGTTCTTGGCTTTTTCTTTTCTGTTTGTTATTAATGTGGACCACTTCGTTACACATAATATAATAATGTCAAGAGAAGTAATGAGTGAGGGTCACTGGATTAATTTGCCATCAAAAAGGTTACTGGAGGATTTTTTGCAGCTTGGAGCGAGGTTACTCATTTGTCACAATCAACCACCTCCACAGATAGCTTCTGTGAAGCTGGTTAAGGATGACTACTTGGTTCTTTGCCGTTGTTACCATGGAACTGCCTCACAGTATCATAATGTCAGACTTGAACGATCCTCTGAAGATTCTGAGGCCAAGCTGGAGATGCATGTTTGGGTTCAGTTCTCTCCAAATACACCTTTTTATGATAGCCATGTAATAAGTGCGCCCTTCATCCATTTATCCTCCTTGTGACCTAGTATTAGTAGTTGATCGGTCTGTTCAACCATCACCTCATAACGGAGTCTCCAACTTCCTCCTAAGACCACCCGATGTTATTGATTGTGTGGATAGTACCGCCCTGCATTACCATGGAATCAATGGTGTTGCTTGCATGTGTACCACACAAAACACAGCCACTCATACACCTGTCCAATTCATTCCGACGCACACAATGCCACCGCCAGTGTGCACTGTTCCAGCCTCTCCCTTGCTCGGCCCACCATGTAGCTACTCCAACTCGCCAGGCCCAACTCCAGCTTTGACTCGAATCTCACCTGTGCGGCAGTGGGCAAGTACCAAATGGACTGAACTGTTTAATACTGCTTCCATTGGAACCTGGGATATGCTTTACCAAAACGAGATTCTTCCTGCACCAACTAGGGCATGGTTATGTGAGCTAGGTCTGTCTCTGCTTTGCACATTACCTATATGTCGCACTTAATGACATCAGTTTCTATTGATCGAGAAAGGATAAAGCAAAAAGATTGGATAACCCTCTGTGAGTACCTGATCCGTCCAAGTACAGATCGTTGCCTCTATTGGGACCAGGTCAGGTTCCCATAATTGTTTACTTAAGCACCCTCTAACATAATTGCAGGCTGTAATCGATGACTGGAAAAACCTGTATGTATGATTGTAGTATGCTGTACCCACACAAGACCAATAACCAAAAAATCAAGGTGGTTTCATGGTTTATTGGAATATCAGCAGAGTGTAATCTCTCTCCGAGCAGCAACAGTATCGTCATGCTTCGTTAGATGTTCCAACATGGGGGCTCCTGTTTACACCGTAGTGACTTCTCCATTTGTCTACCAGGAAGTGAGCAATTCCATCCCTTCAGCCTTTGTTTTCTCTAACTCTCGCACTCTCAAACAACCACCATTCAAATTCAAACAGGCATTCCCGGAACGGTTCGTTCAACACGGTACGAGGATTGCACGGCGGTGGCCCGAGTGTCGTGAAGTCTGGCTCTCTCACACAGATTCACCTTATGCAGTTCCAGTGAATGACGACCAATTTGGCTGGTACATGATTGACATGAATGCGCCACAAGCTTACTACCCAACACTGGAGGATTTATGTGCTCATCTTTCCTGCGTGCAGGACTCTTTGTTGTGGGGCCGCCTCAATTACAATCGGACGCCCGTAGACCATTTCACAGCACTCAATGAACAGAAAGAAAAACACCGCAGGCTAAGAAACCGTTTAGGGTATTGAGTGAATGAAATATGTTTGGTTTTTTTGTTGTTTTTTTTTTTTTTTTTTGTTCTACCAAGTGGTACAATCTAAAGAGGTTGTGTGAAATCGTCATTCTGGAGGAAGTTGTGCAAGGCTGGCTCAAATCTGAATGCATTGTGCTTTGCCACCACATTTATAAAATCCTCTAGGCCCTTTCTGCGTTCCTCGAGAAATTCCGTGTCAAAGCGGGAATTCCCCAAGTTAAACAAGGAGCCAACAGTATTTCCTGGCAATGGTGGTACATCTTTGTTGTGTATGTTTGCGTTAGAGATAACCAATATTTACAGGAGGGAGAAAAGGGAGGGTAAGGGGAACCTCCGAATTTTATATTTCTGGGGTTGGCTGCTAGGCGCTCTTTGAGATGGTCACTAAGCATAACAAACTGTTTGTAACGTCTGTAGACGAAGAAGTTCCTACCCTTCTTGTATTCTGGGAACGTTGTCTAATTGGGGGGTCAAAGTGGTGTATGCCTCCCGCAACATCAAGGATTACTTTGTATTTTCAATGCATTTGACAATCTAACAGGAGGGGAAAAAAAAAGGACAAATGAATATGTACCTCCGTGGCTACTTTGTATCGCGTGAAGGTGCCAGTGCCGTCTTGTACAGTAACGGGGTCAGTGACGTATATAGATATGTATTCAGGCTTGTTATATTGATGCAAGGTGAGTTTAAGAATTTCGTGTGTGGAAGCGCGTCGCTCGTAATAATGTGTGAGAAATATAGTGTCATCACATCCGTAAGGGGGTGTCGTGATAACGAAGATCAAAATGTATTGTCATTTACTTCATGGTAGTCGCCGTCCATTGGCGTGGAGGCCTTCGATTTCATTGCCATTTCGAAACTTGGTGTTACGTGCGTAAGGGCACTTGCGAGTTTTAGATTTTTGTCCTTCCGCGTTTACGGGAATTCATCATCCGCCATCTGGATCTGGCCACTGGAGTGAAGTCTGACTGGAAATCCTCCACAATGCAAATCAAAGACCAGGGCAATGCATGCGGGGTGTCGGGAAGAGTACTCCGGGGTCTTGTATTGAAGACATCCAAGATGAGATCTCCGAGGGTACATGCCTTTTCCGTCGGACAGTTCGCTGCAGTTACACCGAAAAAACCGAACAGAACAAACAACAAACACAAGAACCAACTTTGTGTTCAACCGAAGGGTAATGGGTCACGTATGCAGCACTACATCCAGGAGGTCACCTGTGTATACATGCAAATGTGTGTTTTCACTTTTTGTTAAATCGTTCCTTGGTGACCTCAGTTAGTTACCAGTTCCCAGAGAGACAGGCTATTGCAGGACCTTAAAGTGTATGCACGAGAGGGTAGGAGGAAGGGCACAAAGAGACTCGGTGTTGTATTGCTGGAGAAAGGTGCATTTTCCGAGGTGATTACCTGAAACTCGCTATCCTTCCTTTTTTATCTAAACCTTCTTTCAAGTTGATGCAACGACGATTCGGAATTACTGCAGAACTTGCTGAGTGTTTCTTCTTGGCGTTTGACCTCAACCACGGTATGTTGCTTGTAATCTTTTTTTTCTAAGTGACAAATCATTTGAAAGATGGATTTGTTGATTTTTTGGAATTGGCTACAGGCATGAGTAGTAAGTTCCTGTCCTTTCGTTCATTTCACCCCTTTTGTGAATTAACGCCACTGTAGTCCTCTGTAAAGGCAACAAGGAAGAAAAAATTTCTTGTAGATTTCCCCAAGTGACCACTATTTATAAAACATTACAGTTTTGTTCAAACTGTTCGATCGAGACGGTGATGGGACTATCAGTCTTGAAGAAGTTCGTGAGGCAATTCAACTTTCATTAGCTGCTTGTGAGAAGCTTCTCTCAGTTCATGTATCTCGCCACTATTTATATTTATGAAACAAGACTCTCTAAATCACACCCAGAATCTATCTTTCCACGATCTTAATTTTGTCAGTCAAGTGGATGACTCTGACTACATCAATACGTCCTTGGAGCAATCCTTTCGTGCGCTGGATGCAGACCATGACGGCAAACTGAATGCAAGAGGTATTGAGCACAATAAAGCAAACAACTCTAACACAATTACACACTTTGCAGAATTCAGCAGATTTGTTAGAGATAACACTGAGGTGCATAACCCCTTTACCTTTTTCCTTTGCTTACAGTTCCACAAAGATTGCTCAGTTCCTGGAATATTTTGATGGACTGTATTCATAAAACCTCTGTGTATAGAAACGCGGTATAAAAAACACTCCCTTCCTCAGCAAGGAGTGGAGCAAAAAAAAAACCCAAAAGAAAGGAAGAAACTTGTTTTCTATACGAGTGTTGTTTCACAAATGAGACCATAGCACTCAGGGTGTCTTTCTGAGAATCCGTGGGTGCGGTATGGTCGCCATGTGGCGGGATACAAAGTTGCATAGAGGAGCTTTGGGTACATTAGGTGAGGAGTAAGGGATTACAAAGCCACACCTCCTCTTTGTCAGTGGACCCCTCAATCCAGGAACAGTACACAGGGTCACTTAATCTGCTCAAGCCATGAAACGACGCATAGTTTGTTTCTTGTACGTAGTTGACGTAGGCAACGTAAAGTATATTTTCATTTGCGCGCTTCCAACTTGTTAGAAATGAAAGTACGAAGGGGTGATACATACTGAAGGTACAGTTGCATTGCTGTATCCATTGAACTCGGGAAGTGCAGCTTGAGCAGTAGGAATGATAATGAAATCTGCATCTTGGAGAGCGAGTACTCGGGCAGCCTCTGGGAATGACACATCTGCACAGATCAACAGACCTGCATAATCGTTAGAGATGTGGTACCACATGGTTAAATTCAAAGAGTATTACCTATTCTAACCCCCAGAAGTTCCACTACTGGGCCCAGCTGAGGTTTTACACTAATTAGGAGTATAGTGGCATAATGGAGAAGATACCTCTTCTCCGCAAGTGAACACATAGTTTTCAATACCGTCGACGTGAACCTTACGGTAATTGATCAAGCGTTCCCCTACATTGATAATGTTATGGGATACAGGATTTTCCCCAGTACCGAACCTGTATAACTCACAAGAACGGCACTGTCATACAGATGCTTGGCGTTGTCGGTCTCAATATAACCATAGACTATAGAAATGTTGTTTGTGCTGTTTGGTGTGAGACAGGCAATCACTTCTTGAATACCTGGCGATTTTTGACATCTGCTGAAATGTATCTCCGTTGCTCGTTTCAGCCATCGAGATGAGTTGCTGATAAGAGAAATTGTAGTACCCAGTTGTATACAGCTCTTAGGTCCATGTCAACAAAAAAGCAAAGAGAAAAAAAAAAATTGTAGTGGTACTACACACCAGGAACAGCTATGAGATTCGCCCCATTCGCGGCAGCCTCAGCGGCAGCCACCGCAAGTTTGTCAATGTTCGCCTTCTTGTCGCCCAAAACCGATGAAGTCTGCCACAGTGCCACCACCAACTTGATGCTGTAATCGGGGGGCATGCTGTTGCATGGGTCTGCGCCCGCCACTGGACTGCTCGGCATTACCAAGGAAGCCTTAGCAGAGAACAACCCACAACAACCAAGGATAAGCAGCACCGCAAAGAACGTGGTTCTCGCCATTGTGCTAGTGGTACCAACTTCTTTCCCAGCAACGCTTTGAAATCAACAACTTGTGCGCACAGCACATTGCACTAATAAACAATGGTTTTTTGGGGTGCACCCACGGTACGTCAATGCACATATATTAAACAGATTTTTGTAACAAACCGCATTAGGCAGGTGCTCTCTCGACAAAATTAAAAGTTGTTATTTTTTGATGAAAAGATGGGGAAATGCGAAGGGCAGGGGGTGAGATCATTCAGATCTTCATTTTAGGGCGACTCACAGGATACATTCAAATCCAAGTTGCACGCCCGCGTGATGATAGTCCATTGTAATGCACCTTTTTGTGGTTCAAATTTGGCTTGGAATATGTTCAAGCCTGTTGGGACATCAAAAAATTGCAACACGGAGGAACTTCCTTCCCGCTTCTGGGCGGTGAGTATGAACCCACTGCCTTGACTGCCATAGAATGAAACATCGTTGTGAGCACAAAGATGTACGCACATAAAGGGCTGTGTTGGATTGCTGAAGTTGAACACATTGATAGAACTGGAAGTTGACTCAGATACAGAGTCAATGCAAGCAAAGTGATACTGGTCAATCAACCAAGGTGCAGCTGGTAACACTCTCACAACTTCACCAGATGGTGAAACTAACTCGTGCTTATCAGTCAAAAGGAGCTCCCTCGAAAATACTTGGGCACGGTTGAGTTTCAGCCGGTCGGAAAAAGGTGAGTCCCAACTGCTAATAACATCACGGAGCAACACACCGCCCTTGATTGATTGGGCAATGTCAATGTGGATCCACTGAAGGTCACTGTTTCTTGAGTTCACCATTTCGTATAGAACTGAAACCTCGTCTATTCCAGTGAGCTTGACGGAATGGACAAGGCCGCCACCCAGCAGGAATTCTGACACAACAAAAACACCACCCTCCGCAGTTGCATGTGGAATATTTCGGTGGTCTCTCCTCCTCCAAATGTGAATTTTGTTCACCCTCGTGCCTCCCACAATTGTTATCCACCTGTCATCACAGTCGCACAAATGAAACCCAAGGCCAGGGCCCACGGTCCTGTGGATTATCCCATGGCTACCAAGATGTCTTATTCGTGGGTTGGGAGTAAGCTCCTGGACAACGCGCCCCCCAGCCGCCACGTCCCTCACGCAAAAGACCCTGCTGGTGCCCACCTCCGAGATCATCCAGGAGGGATCCACCCACGCCCTGTTGTGCGAGTAGTCGCCCCAGTGCGTGGTGTGCACTGCCACCCGCGGGGGGCCCAGCAGCCCCAGGGTCGGCGTGACCACCGCGGCGACGTGGGCCCAGGAGCCCCTGGGGTCGGACATGGGGGTCAGCAGCAGGACGTCGGGCCGCGGCGGCGCGACGAGGACCCCCAGGCGGGTCCAGGGGCGCAGGACCCAGCCGCGGCCCAGGGCGTCGGCCACGGCGGAGGGGCTCAGTACCCGGGCAGGGCTGCAGGCCCCGCACCGTGGTGACGTGCACAGAGCCAAGGCAATGAACTGGTCCCGTGCCTGGTTAACGCGATCAAAGGAAACCTGCATTTGCCGAATCTAATCATCCTGTCTTTTGGTATTTCAACCGCCGAGTGTGATGGAGGGGGCACCGGAACCGGGAACTAGTGCCTGGGTTGTTTGGGCATCAAGGATCTTGTGGACCGTAGCGCTGCCTCCTAACACTTGTCTCATTCCTTGGATCTCACAGGATGCCGAGATCCTGGGTTCAAGGGAGGATGAGGAAAACTTAGAAACACTCTTGAAGCTCGCTGAAGCCTTTTTCCCGTATTGCCCTTTTTTTCCCTTTTTTTTTGAAGGCACCAAGACCCACTTGGTATCGGTTTCCCTTTCTGACTTAATCTGTATTCTTGACAATAGGTTGATATCTTTGGTTGGGAAAAAAATAATGGCATTAACTGATGGGAGTATAGAATTAGCGTTATTGTTTTGTGCTGGCTTCAGTTGCAAACGGTTATCAGAGTGGCTTGCTTCCCATTATTCTGTCGAGTCAACTCCTTTTGGCGCTAAACTTGGTGCCGGGCTTCTGCTAGTCTCGTGCACAGAGGGCCATGTGGATTACGCGAAATGGGCTCTATCTAAGTTCCCTGTCTCGAGAGAACTGGTGACAGGAGAATACTCTGAAATCTTCGCCAAATCCTTCCGAAAAGGACGGTTGGAAGCCTGCAAGTTTCTTGTTGAACAATTCGGGTTTACTGCAGAGCATGCCTGTATGGACGACTGCGACGATGTATTGAGAAGCCTTGAGAATGGTCACGTGGATGCATTTAAGTGGCTAGTAACTTCTTGGGGACTGACAAGAGACAAACCTGAAATCAACAAGCATCTGGGGACTCTTGTCAAGGCGGCGCTGAAGACAGCGAACCCTGAATTTGTGGAGTGGTTCTTCTCTCAGTTTAAAGTGAGGCAATCTGACATATCACCATGCATTGAGGGGGTAATTCACGCCCTTCTTCAAGCGGGAAGTTGCAAAATGGCCAAGTGGCTCACGGCCAATTATGATTGCAGCTGGGAACCAAAAGACCATTCTATGGTATATGCTGAGACAGGCCAAGTCGATTTCGTGGAGTGGCTTTGTGATACCTATCCTCGTTCCCGCAGATCCCTGTTGTCTACAGCTTGCCGGCAGGGGCACTTCGATTCAGTCAAGTTAATATGCGAAAAAACAGATCTTGATTCACCCTCGGTTTGTAATTCTTTTCTGGGCAGCCTGGAAGGTTTTTTGGAAATTGCTCAGTATCTTGAGAGAAAATATGGTCCCTTTGACCCCGTACGCTCAGAACTACAATACACTCTACAAACGATTTGCAGCCGTGCCGATATTGATAGTCTCAAGTGGGTGACTGCGAAGTATCCCCCTCTGGCGATGGATCCAAGTGACATTTTACACACCATTGCTTGTTCTTCCCAAAAGAACCCACTTCCTTTTCTGCAGTGGCTTTTCGAGGAAGGCAAGCTTGAGCCTATATCTAGCCTTCACGCTGCTAGAAACAAAGCATTTCGCATGTTTTGTGTCCAAGGAAACGTAGCCGTACTGAAATGGCTACTAGAAAAGGCCTACATTACCGCCAGCGACCTGCAGCTCAGCGTTGGACGTGACTTTGATGGCGCCGAAGAGCGCCAAGGAACCCCTCTTGAAATATACTCACACTTTGGAAACATAGGAGCTGTCAAGTGGCTGTCAGTTCACTATTCTGAAATCGCCCAACAGCAAGCAGTAGCGTGCATACGCCGTGCCTGCCGCTCCGCACATACCTCCGTAGTCAAGTTTTTACTGGAAAAGTACTCTCCATCTGTTGCGGAGCTGTGCAGCGACTCACCCTGCATCATGAACATATCTGAGGACCCCTTTTTACTTCAACTCCTCAGGCGCCTCACAGGCACCCATATCCATGAGTGAGAATATTATGTAAAATCCATAGAATACGTTCAATGTAACAACTATAAAAGAATACAGAGCAAAAATAGTGCAAATGCTGCTTTCTCAGGTGTGTCTGTTGATTAAAAGGAACGAAGTGGAGAATAAACACAGGAAAACATTTTCTCTTTAAAAAGAACTAAATTACTTACTTTACTTTATTTCACCCAAATGACTCTATTCCACCTTATGTGATTTCGTGGCCGCAGTTGCTTGTGTGATTGTCTGCACACACCCAGAAGACACCAGCGACCTGATGAAATCCTTGGCGAATGTCTCTGGCGAAAACATCTGGCTGCGCCCAAAGGCCCTCTCGGCCACCAGCCTCCTCTCGTCGTCCCCCATCGCCAGCACCCTGTGCAGCGCCTCGGCGTACTCGTCGGCGGTCTGGGCCAGGAAGCCGCACATCCCCGCCGCGTCCTCCTGCGCCGGCACCACGATGTCCAGCAGCGGCCCCGCGCTGCGGTGCGAGACCGGCACGGCCCGGGCCGCCATGTACTCCACCACGCAGATGCCAAAGTGCTCGTCGCGCATCGTGTGCAGGCCCGCCACCGCCCGCGAGAGCAGCGAGTTCTTCTCGGCGCAGTCCACAGAGTCCGGCACCTTGACGCAGTCCGCGAGCAGCGGGCTGGCCTCGCAGGCCTCGCGGACCTTGGCCTTCCGCGCCGCGTCGGCCTCGTCCCTGACTGATCCCACAATGACCAGCTGCACCTTGCCGCGGTGCTCGGGGTGCTGCTGCAGGAGCCTCTCGAACGCCTTGGCCTGCAGCATGTGGTCCTTCTCGGGCCGGAATTGTCCAATGGAGACCACGAGAGCGGGGTCGGTCTGCTTCTCGTACGAGGCACTCACGGAGCCACTTTCAAATTTGCATGGAGGAAACACTAGAGCGATGTCGGTTCGGCGCCAGAGCTTTGTTATGTGTGATTTTGTCCAGCTACTGTTGACCATAACAGCGTTTGCGGTCCTCCCAGCAAAGCAATACATGTATGCAAACGCCTTATAATACAGCCATTTACCAGTTGAGAGGACTACAAAGTTGATCAGATAAGTCATAATAATAGTAAGCAAATACTCCAAGAACTGGCAATTGTTGGTCTATTGTTGTAGGCGCCTTTCCTTGCTGCAACAAAGTTAAGCATATCCTCACTAATTGTTGGGTAGTGAACGTAACAAGCCACCTGATTGTGTAAGTTGGCAAGGTTACAGATAAATGTGGCACAGTACTTTCGCATTTCCCAAAAGTCGAAATACTGGCATGGAAAATGCAAATCCAGTTGTGTCAACAAAGACTTCAGGCAGTAATTTCCACCACGCCTCAAAAGCCAAAAGAACTGAACCGAGACTCTGCAGTGCCAATGTTACCACAGGGTACGGGTAGCCTGCAAGAGCTCTCAACTTCAAACGAATGAAACGAGGTGCAGGTGGTAGTGAGGGTCTGGCTGCAGATTTCCCAGACTCGGAAGCCTGTGTGGAAAATTCGAATCCAAACCACCGCTTTGCGTTCTCCAGAATCTCCGCATCTGGTACAACATCTCCCGTATACACAACGCACTTATAATCAGGAAACCTCACCTTAAACGTAAGCCCCAACTGAAATTCAAAAAAAAAAAAAAAAAAAAGTGTCGGGGTTTTCCTTACTTTTCATGAATAGCAACTATTGCGCTCCACAGCACAAACTCGCCACCACCACCAGCGTTGCAATAAGGGTGGAAAAACGCAATGGTCTTCGGCACGCGGCGCCGGAAACGCGTCACTACCCACCCCACGACCATCACCATCACCGTCCATGAAAACGCCCCCACGAAAGTCATTTCCGTATCTCTAATATTTCGTTGCTCACGGAAGAGAGTCCTTACTGAGGCTGCTGAGTCACTTCTATGACTCACCTATGTGACTGGCCCATCTGGATGTGCTATTCCAGATGGATGGGATGTTGTGTGTGATCGGTCCAGTCCTGACAAGAATGACAACCTGGTTCTTCTTGGCTGATTTCGGGAAGAAACAAAACCCGAACAAACAAGGAGGCGAAAAAATGCAAACAAAAAAAAACAAACAAAATTGTTGGTGAAGGAGATTTAACATGACGCGTTGTCAGGTAGTTGCGGCTGTCGTCGTGGCGTTGTGCGTAGCGTGCGTGCAATGCAAATTCATATACGGCATTGAGGGGTATTGCCTTGGCGTGTTGTGCGAGGATCTGAGGCTAGATCTTGTGAAACTCAATCTCCCAGATCCAATTCCCCCTGAGCACTTGTTCACAGTATTTTTGAATTTAAACAAAAAAAAAACCCAAAAACAGGCCGCTGTTAGCTCCTAAAACGATGTTTAGGTAGTAGCTGAGAGAAGTGACAAGGAAGAAATGGCTCTTGGCCGATTTTCTGCTTATTCTGAGGCGACTAATATGTACTACCTTGTGACCGTGGAACATGAGGAGTTGGAGAATTTCTATGAAATTTTCACAGCAGATGTATGTCACAAAGCATAGTACCTCCAAAATTCAATGTCATTATGTTTAGATTACTGCTGGCCAAGCCACAAATACCACCTTGAAGTTATGGCGGACAGCTGAGTTGACCTCAATTATGATGGATACAACAACAAACACTCTCTACGGAGGTATGACGTCAAGAAATGACGTGGCAACGTTAACACAAACTCACTCAAGTTGCTGATGGTTTTATGATTACCATTGATCCGGCTACTGGTACTGTATCACAACTTACCCGAGTGGTCAATACTTCTTTTTATACACCAAGACTTCCTGCTGCCTATGACTCTGTTTTAGGAAATTACTTCTTCTCAGCGTATTTATTTTCCTTTGGTCCTAGTCCGCTTTAACAATTGTAGTAAGGAACTTAGCACGGAACTTTACGTCATTGTAACATACAATGTGTACACCAAGGATGTCATCATTACTCCTGCAGTTGGAGGTACCGATCCCATAAGTGCTGCATATCCTATTGAGCTTGCTTGGATCCCTTATTACAACGAGGTAAGCTTCTACCTATTTACCCCAAAATTGACTTCTTTAGCTTTATGCTCTTGTGAACTCGAACATGGGTGGTGGTATGGAAAAGATCGACTACAAGACAGGCACATGGAGCAATGTAGTTGTTCCTGGTCATTTCTATGAGCCGTACTTCTCAATTTCTTTTCCTTTGGGAATTAAATATGAACTGTAGGTATGATGTCCCAACACCAGCAGAAAACAAAAACCAAGAAGGATGCTTTGATCCCGCTGACAACTATTGGTACCTTCTTATGTGGGACTACACCGAGCCGGACTTCCCCGAAGGTTTGCTTAACCTCACTCCCGCTTGGCACTCACATATACAAATTAACAGGCGTGTTGATGCCATGGAATGTTGTTTCCAACAAGTGGGCCTCTGGTGCCTGGTCCTGTTCCGACGATGTGAGCAACTGGGAATTCCACTCATAGGGAGCGGCATGCCGACAGCCTTTCGTGGAAGAAACTCAACCTGTCTTTCTAATGAGATAGAAACGCGATTGGCTCTTATTCTAAACACCCATCAGAAAAAACAAAGAGAAAAAAATTACCCAAAAAACAAGTGCAAGCAAAGCAAAAAAAAATAATCAAAAATACAAGTGCGACGCCGCCTGCAAGTGCGTATTTCGTTTTTTTTGTTTATTTATTTTTCTTTTCGTTTGGTTTTATGGCTGTTACAGTAGTTGCCTGCTCGTCGCGCCACTTTGCTTGTCACGGCTCTAAAACATAACGAAAAAAAAAATGTGGGCAGACAAGGACGACGAGATCTTCTCCTTTGCTAGTCACATCCCCCTTTACTCGTTATCATGATCGGTGAGAATCTGTCAGAGGTGATGCCGTCGTCGGCATCTTCCTCCCAATCGTCTACCGTCACTACGGTGAATGTCACCGTAGCGTCGGTACAATCGAATGCCACTTGTGATAACTCTGCCACTTCGTCTGTTGGTGTCGACAAATTTACGCCACAAGATAGTGGTCCGCAACAAGTTATGGCGCAGTCACATTCTCCAGTTCCCACAGTGGCGCAACCAAATATGCTTGTTCCAAGTCTCGAGGCAAGTCATGTGCAACGGCAAGAGGACTTATACAGTGTTATTCCCGACGACCGAGGCACTATGAACATGCCCCCGCACTACGACGAACAGCAGCAGGAAGAACAAGCACAGCAGCATCTTCTTCAATTACACAATCAAGGTCTACACCACCATCACCACCATCATCACCGGTCTAAACAACGACCACCCCAGCATGGCGATTATATTTCGAAACAAGAACCCGGGAAGGATGACCCCTCAAGGGTGGGCAGTGAATCCCCTCCTCAAACACAATCAATTCAAGTGCAACAGCAAGACTTAGGCGACATGTCGGAAATGTCAGCATACCAACACCAAATACTCATGGAACAACAATATCAGGCTTTGCCCATGCACTATGCCCCAGACATTATGACACATTATCTTCTTCAACAGCCGTACATAATACCACAGCAACAACAATATATGTTTCCTTACATCGTGCCAATGGGAGTTCACAATCAGCAAGTATCCATTGCTGAACAAGCGGCCTCTCAGGACCCGGAATCGCAAATCCGGTCACAGCAACAACAAATAACCCAAGATATTGTGTCAACTCCTCTTATGCAGCCTCAACAGCAGACTCAACCCCCACCTTCACCTCAACCACAAATGCAACCTCCATCTCAGCCATCTCAACTTCCACCACAAGCCAACCCGCGGTCTCCTATTCCGCAGTCTCCTCATCAAGAACAAAAATCCATTTCAAATCAACATCTTGGCGAAGTGACAGAAACACCTCAATCACAAACTCTTGCAGCCCCACTACAACCTCAACTAACATCATCAGCTTCACAACAGACACCCTCACCACAACAAATTCCTCAAATTTCCCAAGTACAATCTCCAACGCAAGTTCTGTCAGTAACTCCCCACACCCCAATGCAACCAACTACACAACCGTCACCACCACAGCCTACGGCTCAACTGGCTAACCAGCAATCTCCTACACAATCTGCTCTAAATCAAGCAATACCACAAAATATCATTCCATCTCAATCTCAACCAACCACAGCACCACAGCAAATACAGCAAGTTGAAGCAACCCAACTACTTCAGCAACAACAACAACTCCAACAACTTCAGCAGCAGCAAATGCAACAACAGCAAATTCAGCAGCAGCAAATTCAACAACAACAAATGCAACAACAGCAAATGCAGCAATTACAACACACAGTCACCTCGACACCAAGACCTTACGCCGTCACAGATCTAGCCTTAGGAGACTTTCTCGCTGTGAATTGTGGGACTGTTGTGGGATTCACGCAAGTATTAGCTGTGTGTTAGAAATTTCAAATATTTTTCTTAATCTCACCGCCTTGCAGAGAGAAACGTACTCCAGTTCACGTTGGAGTGATGAGTGGATTAAGATTCGCTGGTTGGAGTTCATGATATCAAGTTCAGGTACGTTGTGTTATGAAATGATGAAAACGATTAATTCCCATCCTTACAGAAGGAGACGTTTACAGACCAGGGATTGTGGGTATAATCAACAAACGCACTGTACTTTGTAAAGCATACCTCGGCATTACACAACCGGAAAAGAATTTTTTAGTTACTCCAAATGAAAGGTACTTTGCTGTTTTCTTTATTAAGGCCTTGAGTTCATGGGACTCAGAGCACGCCTTGCCCCATTGGTGAACGAAAATCTATGGAAGACGATAACAGTTGTTACCATTTCTATTAGTCCGAATTTTGAGTAATTTTCTAGATCTGTAAACATATTCACTAACGGCTAGTCAGGGACGTTCCCGAAAGGCAACACCAACAACAACCTCAAGTACCAATCCCTGCAAGTCCTTCGGCAATGAAATGCATATCTCAAACCTCGACAAGAAAGCGGATGCCGTATGCATTTCATACCATTTCACCTCTCGCTTATTTTGAACAGGAAAGAGCCTTCTGTAAATGTCTATCACTCTAGAAAAACTAAGAAGGTGGATGGATCGATGACTCCAATTCCTACTCCTTCCACAACCCCACCACCAAGTCCATCTATCCCAGGAACTCCAGCACCACCATCTCCCGTGGCCACCCCGCACACTCCATGTCTTAACACTTCTGGCGCCATTTCTCCCCCTGTTTCAGGGATGCTAATGACATCACCCACATCACCAAAGCCTGAGGGTATCAACACAACTGCCCTATACACACAGGCACTCTCTCATATGCCTAGCACTAAAAAGAAGCCAGGCAGACCAAGAAAATCCACCACACCAACACCTACTATGATGGCTCCCTGTGTCCCTCCCCCGTGTGCATTCCCACATATTACTCACATTAACTCACTTTATCGACAGTGCTGTTTCAGTCATGGCAACACCCAAACAAGACATGGGTGTTGGAATGAGAGGGATGGAGGAGATGATTGAAACTGGCATGCCAAACGAAATGGGAGGGTTACAAATGGGTGTCGTAATGCCTTCTGACCCCAACGGCCTTCCTGTTGTAATGGAGGTTACCCTTACCCACAGCACCTCTTTGTCCCACTAACTTTCTTAGGGATTAGGCGATCCTATGATGGATCCTCAGCTTCACCAGTACCAGGACCCGCACACACTCCAGATGGCAGTAATGGTGCCTCCTATGGGCAGCTGTGGTGGACCGGTAATGGGGATGCCTGGAGTTCCTGGTTTATATGTACCCTCAACTCCGTCTCCTGCAATGCTGGAGGAGGAGGAAGACTGGCAAACAGAATACCCATCCCACCGCAAAAACAGTTTGGAATTTTCCTCCTTTCTCCAGTTTCATAACCCTTCTCAAGGAAAACGAAAACCAACGGCCCTTCAACTGAAGCAACAGCGTTTAAGAAAGCAACTAGAAGAACTAGAAAGACCACGTATGGTCTCCTCCCTCACGCACACGCGAACTCACTCAACATCACGAAACAAACAAAAGGTGTTACTGGGGCTCCTCCTGGCACTGAAACGTCTCCTGTGGGCCCAGTGATGGGTGTTAGGCAACCCTGGGTGCACTACGTGTAAGTCTCCCAGGGCACACCGCTAGTTCATCCTTTTTTTGTGACCACAGAAATCACCGGCCATTTTTAAAGATTTTTTTTTTGAAACTGTGTAAGGAAGCGAGGTTTGTATCTTTACTAGTAAACAGAATATATTGTTTGTGGGGTGCAGTGTTATTAGTGACCGCCAAGGGTTGCCGAGTTACTTCTAAGTGGTTGGCCCATGTGCGTGGATGGAGTTGTACTTCGTACCGTATGCAGATTCTCTCCCGAGTTGTCGTCTTCAGGGGGTGCGGGGGTCTGCTTGGGTGTGAGATTGGAAGAAAACTGTGCGGGCATACGCGGGGAAACTCGGGAGGAGCTTTGTCAGGAAACGCCTCATAGAAATATTGTACTAGAACGTTCTCCCAATCGGCAATCATTTTTTTCTGGTCCCTTGAACGATTTCTGACAACAGTGAGTGTTGTATGTTCGTAACATGTCTATTCGTTATATCGCCATACTTATTGGCATCCGCATCTTTCAACTTCCGGAAAACTGTGGAGGCCCCTAACTTGGTCCATTCATAGTGGTTTGTAAGTTCTTCGAGAGTTGCCTGGGAAAGCAATTAGAACCAATTTTTCACGCCTTATGATAACCTGCAAAGATTTCTGTCTGGCGGCTAGATTGTTGTAAATTTCTTGCTGCTTCTCTAATTCGGTCCTGATTGTGGCAATATTCTGCTTGGCACGAACAAGGTCGACAGTAGGGTTACGGCGAGATGGGGAATGTGAAGAACGGAACGTCTGAATACTTCTGGAACGGCTAAGTTGCTCCATGGAGCGCCGAACAGTGTGAAAATCTGGCTAGAAGAATTCAGAGAATTGTCGAACAGAAAAGCATACAGAGTGTGGTGTGGGAAAACTCCGGAAAAGCTTATTTCCTAAAAGAGCTGCGGCTGTTGGCCTGTCTGCTGGCGATTTATTAAAACAGCCTTGAAGGAATTGTTGCATGTCCTGCAATGAAATAAAACCAAAGGATTAGGTGTCAAACCCTCAAGTAAAAAGGAGGGAAACGCATACAGCGGAACAATCTGGAGTAGCAATTTCCTCGGTCAATATACTATTAATTGCAGTTTCTCCCTCTGAACTGTGAAACTCAGTATTACATTTTCAACACGAAGGGAACAACAAACTCGGGAAAGGGGGGTGATCCAGTGAGTAGTTCAACAACTGTACAGCCAAGGCTCCTGCACACAATCAATTTGGAACATGGTATTGTTACAAACCATATATCAGAAGCTGCTGTACACTCACCACCAGATAACACCTCTGGCGCTTCTAGGTAATCGTGAAACACCGATAACGTAAGGCAAGGTCATACTCCAGTGAGGCATTTCCTCTAATCCAATACAAGTGTGCCATAGTGCAGAAATGGAAAAATCACATAATTTGACTCTCCCCGTCTAGAACACCATCAGAAAAAAAAAAAAAAAAAAAAAAAAAAAAAAAAGTCAAGTGGTAAGAGAAATACCTTGGTTACGAGGACATTGGCTGCCTAAATCATTACTATTTAGTTCACTCTTTTAACTATTTTTAAAAGAAACTCTACTTTGAGATTTCTAATAATAAGTGAGTTGATTTTAAAGGTTCCCTCCTGATTAAAAGAACCTATGGATCACATGCATGGAGTGTAAGTACTTTAGTCCAATCAATGCCTAAAAGATAATGACATTGACCTTTTTGTTTTGGGGAAAAAAACTTGTTGGAGGTATCCTGTTGATAGTTGCTCTGGTAGAGAACCAAATTCACAAACTAGTTCTAAAAGGGAACCGTTTTCAGCATAGCTGTGGAAATAGAATGAGAGCAGGAAAGCAGGAAGCGTCACTCACTCTTGAATTACATATAGAAACTTAGAGTCTTGGTGCAGGCCAAGCATACGAATTATGTGGGGATCGTTGAGATCTTTCAAGCGGTTTAACTCCTCCTATTGTGTGTTATATTGGGGAAAAAGACAGAAAACAACAGCATGCAAATACATTAGTTTGAGCCACAACGGAACCAAAGGCAGGTAGAGGAAGTCTTTTAATTGCCACCACTTCACCATGTTGCGTAAGTAGCCCTTTAACCACGTCAACCCCCGGCATCAACCCACCCGAGATCTCTTCCCCCAAGGTCTTCAGCCGTGTCAGTATGCACAAAGGCGTTTATGGTGGTTTATTTATTTATTTGTGGGGAAAAGATGATGTAGGAGCAGGGGAGTAGTGTCAAACGAGCACACAATTTGTCCCAGGGGTGTGTCTAATGTTTCCCTCTTTTTTGAGGACTCCTCGTTGGGCGTGTCCGACATAATGTTTCCGTTCGGTTTTTTGTGTTTTGATTCTTCTTTGTGGCACTTCCCAGAAATCATCATGTGGCACAAACGTGCACACGATTTTTTTGAAGATGAAGAACTTCACTTCTACTTCGCACACAAGAAAACAATGATGGGGAGCTAACACTGGCAAAGTGTCAAGACTTTGCTGGGTTTGTATTTATGTTTGTGTTTCTTCCCACACCAACAACTCACTTACAACCTACTTATTAGAAGCAGGACAAGTACTTTGTGACCTCAGGGTGTGCCGAGAACCCAGCCACGAATTCCTCAGGTGAAATCTTGTTGTCGTGGTTGGTGTCGAACTTGGCAAACACCTCGGAGACAAGCTGGTCAATTTCGGCGTCTGACATGTTGGCCGGGGGCATTTTGGCTCTGAGGGCCTTGATGCTCTGAATCTTCTTGGAATAGAGGCGCTTCTTCTCCTCTGCGCTGTCGCCAGATTGCATGTTGGCCAAGTCAAGTTGGGTCTGGATGAGCGTCAGGTGGAGTTCACTGTCTTGGACCTGGTTTGTGTGAGTCAGTGAGGAAACAGTTGCTGCACATTAGATACTCACCCATTGACGTGAAGTCTTGATAAATTCGGTGATCTCTGAGGTATCGAGGAATCCAGAGTCGTCGGCGTCGAGGACTTTGAAGGTAACTTCCAGTTTCTATGCCCGAAATGTCAATTCAAAATAAGTGGGAATTACAAAAAAAAACTTACTTGCTCAGCAGTGCCCCTCATTACGAAGGCAACCAGCATAGCCAATTCCTTGATATCCAGAAGTCGGTCATGGTTTTTGTCAAACATCTGGTAAATCTGGAAGCCCGCTTCAGGGTGAATGCCCAAGAGCCCACAGACTTTATCGAAATCAATACTCCTCAGAGTGCGAGCCTTTGAACGCTCCACAGTGAGAGCCTCAAGTTTTGCTTTCACCTCAGCCAGGTTGATGCCTAATTTAATGGTTAAGTAACTGTGGGGGAAAGAATTTCGCTTACCACTGTATTGGTCGAGGGCGCTCGACACTTCCTCCATATTAATTTTGCTGCCTCCGCCACCCATTTTATTGGTTGTCTAGTACTTGTTTATTATTTTGTTAAAATCTGCTTAGTTTTCTTTTAAAGGCCTCCTTAGAGGAAAAATCAAGGAAGGGACCAATTTTCCGCCAACAGAAGCACCTTCGCTGTAGGGAACTCCATCTGAAGAGTCAAGATCATGGTTCTGTTGATTTGAACACAAGGAAATGAGAAAGCGAACCTCGGAAACCAGGCAGAATCGCCCCAGGGCACATTGACCACAGAGTCGGGCATTGTTGTATTTGAGAAACTGATGTCAACTAATTGAATGGGCCGAATGCAGTGCGACAATTCGAGTTTCCTTCACTCTCCAGCCAACAGTGAAAAGGACGAGAACAACGTTTAAAAGATTTCAACCCCGGGTAGTGTGTTGATGTGATGTGGCATGGTTGCCACATTAACAATGAGATTAACTGGTACAAGTCCGTAGAAAACGGGAAACATGCGTACACCCAATCGTCACCCTGTTTTATTTTTTTTAAAATATGGAGTTCGCGCGAATACGCAAACCCCTCTGAACAAAAATTACACTGCTGGAGGCCCCTTTCGGGGCTCCATGCCATGACTCTGTGCAGAGTGCAAGCACAGTTTCACAACAGCACACCACTCCTTGGTGATCAAGGGTGTACACAGTCAGGTATGTATGAAGAACTTATTTGACTCAGGTTGCGCTTTTCAAAGAGGCCCCGGATTCCCGGAATTGTGGGATAATTTCTTCCCACAATAGTCCCGCACGGACTGCCAAGCATTACGCCGGAAGCAACCAGAAGACTCTTTCATACTTACCTGGTACTCATGCCCACTGATCACTAAGGGTGTGGCGTGTGTCGGATGTTTTGTCTGTTGCACTCGAGACGAAATATCTGGTATGGGTCTCCGCAAGGGGATTCCTAGTACACAATTTATGGTCAGCTGAGGGCCGGCGATCTTCGCTACCCTCTCTTTCATATAAAAAAGAAACTCTTACCTGGGAATTTTCAGTTTTTTTTTTTTTTTTGTTTCAGTCAAATCCTGGAACTTGTGGAGTTATTGAATCACCACAGGCTATTGACTCTGGTTTTGGGTCTTAGGAAATGCATCACAAATTGTCGGATCGTAGAAGAATGGTCTGCAGGGAGGAGAACCAAAGTGAGAGCTACGACAACACTCACGGGTATTCCACCAAAGAGCATCGAGTCACTGTCATCCCATAGTTTGGCCTTGCCGGTGAACCCAAACATGGATGTATCATTTGCGGAGATGGAAGAACCATCCCAGAACAGCAGATGCCTCTCTGTGCTTTTGGGAACAAAGCCCGTGAGCTGTTCAATAGTTACTTCTTTTGCGTGCCATTCTCCTTCTCGGGAGTTCTCTCTGACTCCTTGTTCAAATAGAAGTGTGAACTTGCCGCATGCAGAGTCCATTGTAGCCAAGAATTTCTGTGGGTTTGAAGTCTTATCGTCGTCGAAAGAGAGTACATTAACCGAGTTGATGATCCTCTCCAAAGTGAGTGATGTTTTGGCGGGAAACGAGGAGGCGGATGTGAGCTGGCCGCGAAGAGCCGATAGGTGTGAGTAGACGGCCTTGACACCTCTCGCACGAATTGCGTAAGTGAGCTGTGTTGTCTTTTTGAACACCTCACTGGATGTTGGCTCTTTGCTTAGTGCGGTTACGGCGTCGCAGGCACAGCAGTACAGCAACTTGTATTTATTAGGCCCGAGTAACTCGGATTGCGGAGGGAACAAGTCGTCCCACTTGTGGCGCAGGCACAAATTCTTCCAGAGAGTAACCTGTGACTCAGACAGGGCACTCCTCCACTCTTTGCACACAGCTGAGCACTCTCGTAAATCTGAAGTGCTCAGAAAGCTTATTATCACTTCGTTGGGTATTTGGGGGAGTTGAGTGAATAATAGATGGGGTACTGCCTCCGCTGTTGATAGCTCTCCGACTTGGGGTAAAACAATTGCATCCATTTGGGGTAAGACAATTGCATCCACAATTTGAGTGGCCTGATCCAAAACAAAAGAACTTAACCACATGGGCCCTTGTGTACAGATATTCTCCAACACAACCTCTGCATTTCCACTCAATAATCCGCAAATTGTTTGTAATCGGAGAGAGTCATCTCCTAAATCTTGGAAAGATTTCTTAGAGAGGCTAAGATAGTCCTTATCAAGGTCCCTCGAAAAATCAAAACTATGGATGGCCTGATGCTCAAGTGTGCGTCTAGCAATAAGAGGTTTGTCGTCGTTTTGTAAGTTCTTGTCACTAGAACGAGCAACGATTACATGATGAAAATGTTTAAGAAGGTACCTATTGAGCAAAGAGCAGTAGTCACTGAAGTGCTTTCTCCACTCTATTCCCAAATGCAAGTGAGAGCGTTTAATTGCAGACAGTGTTGTCACAGAAGGAATAAGTAGTTTTCCAAAGAAACCATTAATTTGGCAATCTGAGAGCCGAGCTCCCTTCATCACTCTTCCTATACATGCATTTAAAGTTCAGTGGAAGAGGATTCTGGTATACCAAGAATCAATGCACTGGAACAATGAGGAGAATCGGGAATTTCAATGTCAAACCGCCCCTTATTCGTGATACACGTGACAGATACACCGACGAATAGAGACGTAGTTTCACCAGGTGCCAAAGATGAAGAGTTCATGCCAGTTGGAACAGGAAGAGGAGATTTCACAGTGCATTTAATGCTCTTTAACACCCACGAATTAGTTTTTCTCTCTGGCAACGAAGTCAATACAGAAGCCAGATCTCCGGGCCTACAAAATGGTTAAAACCAACAAAAACTGACCGCCTGTCAAACAAGGAAGAAAGCGGGAAAAAAAAAGGACATACCACATAAGTAGGTCCCAGTCAGCGTTATCCTCAGGCACCCTGAATCTTGCAGTCCTGGCATTGGCTCCCCGCGACCCGATCAGGACGGCACGTAGCAGCCCCTCGTCACGTGACCCACTGGTGGGACGCGGCGCCTGCTCGGCCAGCCTCGTCATCAACGAGATGGTGTCCTCCACCCCAGCTGTCGCCTCAGTCACTTTGGGCACTGTTGTTGTGGGTGCAGGCGCCTTTGGCGACGCGGACGTGGATTGGCCCATAATGATCAGAACGGATTTGATCAAGTGCGGACTTCAGTGCTGTGAGTGCACCTTGAACACAGGATAACTCTGACGTCCTTTTTTTGGGTGCAACCAAGGCAGCGAAGAGTGCATGAAATCCCCGGACGAAAGGAAAAAAAATAACAAAGGGAGGGAAAACTGGCCAGTTTTCTTTTTTTCACAAAATAAAAAACTACCCGTTAAACAGCAATGTCGTTGCATAACCGATCTTGGATCGACATCCAGCACCGAGTACACTTCCTTTTCATCTTCGTACTGTTATTGAGTTCTAGTCGTTAATGAGGGCTTGCTCTTTCTTTTTTTTTTGTTTGTTTGTTTACGCTAGACCTTTTCGAAATGGTTCAACGCACACTTGAAAAAAGCGGGTCACAAAGAACAAATTAGTGACTTGACTAAGGACTTAAAGGTTTTTTCCCTGTTTTTTCCGTGTGAGAAGTTTTTAAGAGTGATATAAGGACGGTAAACTCCTGCACAAACTACTCGAGTCTATCTCTGCCTCCAAATTGCCCAAGATCAACCAGAATCCTAAAATGAGAATTCACATGATTGAAAATGTTAATGTATCCGTTACTTTTATTTCCTCTCGTATAAAACTTGCTGGTATCTCTGGCGAAGGTTTCCTTTCATACATACAATTGCTTTTTTTCCAACAGTAATAATAGACATTGTCAATGGTGATCTCAAACTTATACTGGGAATGATCTGGATGATCATTTTGCGATTCGAAATAGCAGATATCTCTGTTGAAGGTGTCCCTGCTTATCTTGCAAAAACATAGAACCAACCACCTGCAGATATGAATGCCAAGGAGGGTCTTCTTTATTGGTGCCAAAAGAAGACGGCAGGATACCGTGATGTTAATGTAACAAGTGTGTTTTACTTTAACCCAACTTTTCCTTATCCATTTAGACTTCACGACCTCTTGGCAGGATGGCCTTGCGTTTTGTGCTCTGATTCACAAGTCTGTGTTGTGTGTTCTCCGTCAACCTAATTTTTCTCCAGGCACCGACCAGCTGTTATTGAATATGACGAACTCCACAAAGAAAATGCTTTGCCTAACTTAGAGCTTGCTTTTTCTGTTGCTGAGAAGGAACTTGGAATACCCCGTTTCTTTGATCCTGAAGATGTTAGTATGTTGCTACTTGGGTATTTGAGGGAAATAGTAACTGTAAAACACAGTTTCGGCGGATGAGCGTTCTGTGATGACATACTTGCTACAATTTTTTCACAAATTTGCCGCTACTGCTACAGTTCTTCTCTCCTTCACTTTTTTCTTACCTAATGGTACTGACAGAATGAAGTAGCCACCCGACGAATATGTAAACTTGTGAACCTTGTACAAGGAAATGATGAAATGAAGAAAGCGTATACTGATCAAGCTCAGGAGCTAATAAACTGGCTTGATGTCAAGATTCCCGAAATGCGAGACCATACTTTTGATAACACTCTAGAAGGCTTCATTCCATCAACATAAAGTGAATGTAACATATCAAAAAGGAGCCAGAGATAAAATGGACAAAATGATGTGCTATCTTGCAGTCGAAAAACCTGATAAGGCAGCAAACAAACTTGCTGTTGAAGGACTTCTTTCCAATCTTCAGGTGAAACTTCGAAACGCCCAAAGGCCTGCTTGGGTACCGCCGGAAGGCCTTGGTCTGGAAGTATTAGCAGCTAAGTGGGTGGAACTTCAAGAAGCTGAAACTGCAAAGGAAAAAGCCATACGTGATGAAGTTGCACGGTCGGTTTGTAAAAGTACCCTTTCATTTTCTCACCTTTAATTTCAATAGACAAGAGAAGCTTGAAGAATTGGCAAGGCGCTGGAAAGACAAGCAAGCCAAAATGGCCAGATGGGTGAAAGAAAAAACTGAGTTTGCACAAGAACGCCCAGTCATTGACACTCTTCTTGCGGCTCAATTACAGCTCAAGCTTTTGGATGGACATGACCAACAGTATGAAGCATCTAAGCCGCGGATGGAAGACTTGAAAAATCTGGCTGATGAAATGGTTTCTCTCGGCTACAAAGACGCCGCCATTGTGCAGGAGCAACTGTCGGAAGTTCAGGGCAAGTGGGCTGACCTAGGCACAGCCTCCCAACAAAAGAGGGAATGGTTGAATGACTGCTTGGAGAAACAATCAAAGATGGAAAAGCTGAGGTTAGCTTTTGCAGAGAAGATCACGGCCCTGAACCGGTGGTACAATGATACAATTCAGGGTATGGCTGATGCCGTATTTGGGGATACTCTGGACGAGGTTGTGGTGTATGAAGACCAGCTAAATAAAAATGTGTCAAATTACCATGAAACGTCAAGCAGTAAGAAACAAGAGCTAGAAGACCTCATGAAGGAGCTTGTTGAACTAGGAGCAAAAGATAACAAGTACACCATGCTTACCTTGGAGGATGTTAATTTGCAAGAGCAAAAAATGGAAGAAGCTATTGGGAAATACAAGGAATATTACACGTCTGAGCTGAAGAGGCAGCAAGATATGGAAGCTAAACGAAAGGAGTTCGCAGCAGCTGCACAGAAGATGAAAGATTTTCTCGATACACAAAAAAGCACACTTGATGCCCTTACAGGTACCTTAGAGTGCGTTCAGCACACACTAACTGTGCTACTTTCAGGTGAACCAGAACCTCTTTCAGAGGAGATCAATAAAATTTGGGAAGAGGGCAACCCTCAGAAAATCCAACTTGATACCGTCAAGCGGATTTATGCTGAAGAACTAGCAATGCAAATCACAACGAATAGGTATACCCCACATACTCCACAGACTCTTGCTGCGGATTCTACTGGCTTCAATGTGTGGGTTAAGAATTTCCTTTTGAGCTTGCTTGACGAGAGAAGCCTTAAGATTGACTATGCAGAAAGAGCGGGAAAGGTACCACATTTTCTCTTTTCCAATAAAAGAGTAACTCATTCCTTTTTTTTTTTTAGCTCACAGCTTGGGTCAAGGACTCTTGCACCAAACTAGATGATCACGTCTGCGAAAATACCCTTGCAGGTGCTCAAACGAAATTGAAGGAGTTTTCGGGGTATCGTTCAAGCGAAAAGCCCCCAAAAAGTGCTGAAAAGCACGCTGTTCTGACTCTCCATAAAACTATTGTGCGAACTCTTGAGGAGAGCCCCCACCATCGCCCTGCATTTGTTCCTGCTGAAGGAACATCACCCAATGATATAACTGCACTCTGGGGGAAATTAGAAGATTCAGAGAAAGCACGAGAACAATACCTGAAGACAGAGCTATCAAGGTATGACAATACCTTTGCACCAATTCGCTTACAATACTACTAGACAAGAGTCATTGCACGCTCTGCACAGGGAATTTGTTGAAGAAGCCACTGAACTTGCCTTGTGGGGCTCACAAAAGTCAGAGTATCTATGCACAATTGAATCAATTGATAGCCTTGAAGCCGCTGAAAACCAGGTCCATTTACTTCAATCGTATGAAGAGGAGCACGAAAGTTCATTGAAGAGAATAGAGTCTCTTCGTAAAATTCATGATGCCTTGGCTGCAGACAATTTTCATAAAATTGAGGTACACAGCAGTCAACTAAGTTTTATAACCCAGTTTAGGAAGTGGCCCAGAAGTTGGCTGAAATTGATGCACAATGGAAGACTCTGGTGGAACAAAAAGAAGCCAAGAAAAAGAAAGCTGAAGAAGATCTAAAAACCGAACAGCGCAAAGAGGAATTGAGACTCGAATTTGCCCTAGAGGCCAAGGACTTCATTCAATGGGCCAATCTTAAGCTCAGTGATATTGAACGTTCTGCATTTGGTGATACTCTTGAAGCTGTTCAAGACTTCAAGCAAGTAATGGATGAAAACGATACCACTTGCAACGCCAAAGCGGATGAGAAATTACTAGCAATCGAGAAGACTTTATCACAACTTTCTGAGCTACATGTGACAGACAACCCGCACACCTCAATTTCCAAGCCGGACATTGATGCTGCTCTTACGAAGCTTAGAGATGGTCAAAGGGAAAGGCAGGAAAAATATGGTAAAGAGTTGACTCGCCAGGAAGCTATGGAGGCGAAACGTAAAGAGTTTGCTGAGGCCGCCCAGAAACTAAAGGAATTCCTTGATTCTCAACGATCAGAAATAGATTCTTTGAATGGTGAACCAACTGAACTAGCAACCTCGGTAGCTACTGTATGGCAAGAGGGTGCCCCTCAACAAGTGCTGTTGGATGCTTTACGAAAGCTCTACAGTGAAGAGTTGACAATGCAAATTACATCCAATAAATATACCACACATACAACAGTGGCATTGGCAGGCGAATCAACAAGTCTCAATACTTGGGTAAAAAATTACTTACTGCGCCTGGAAGAAGAAAAGAAAAGGAAATCGGAATATCTTGAGCGAGTTGCTAAGGTCAGAGCTTTTAAGAACATTCATCAAATAACTTTTTCCAAATAGATTTCCAAGTGGATGAAAGATACGATTGAAAAGCTTGCAGAACGAACAATAGACAATACCCTCCCAGGTGCTCAAACTCTCTCCAAAGAGTTAGAGGCTTACAGGGCAAGCGAAAAGCCTCCAAAAAGTGCTGAAAAGGAAGCTGTATTGACTCTTCATAAAAATATTGTACGCACATTGGAGGAAAGTCCACACCACAGGCCTGCCTTTGTTCCACCTGAAGGGTCAACCCCTGCAGACATAATAACACTGTGGACTAAGCTGGAAGAAGCAGAGAAATCTAGGGAGGATTTCATAACCAAGGAACTTCAGAGGTTTACTTTTACGTCCATTATGCACTTATTAATTCCCCTAAGGCAGGAGAAATTGCATGCAGCACAAAAGCAGTTTTTCGAAGAGTCCTCAGAATTGCTCTCCTGGGGGGAGAACAAAATGAAATTTTTGACTACTGAGGAGAAAGTTGATACTCTTGTTGCTGCCCAAATTCAAGTTGATTTACTTGAAACTTATGAAGAGGAGCACAGAAGCTCCGGCCCACGTGTGTCTGGCCTTCACGAACTGCATGATGAGCTTATTAACGACAATTACTGCAAGTCTGAGGTGATAACCACCCTGCTTCAGTCAGTTAATTAATTCGAACGCAGGAAGTCAAGCAAAGAATGCAAGAAGTAGACAAGTTATGGTCAGACCTCGACTCACGGAAAGCTGAAAGGCTGTTAAAAGTTAAAGAAGATTTACGAAGGGAGCAGGAGAAAGAAGACTTGAGGGTTGACTTTGCCAGTATGGCAAAAGAATTTAGTGAACGAACTACCGCATTGTGCAATAAGGCTAGAGCGTCAGCCTTCGGCGAAACTCTTGAAGATGTTGTTAAGTATCAGGAAACCTTGGATAAGGAAGACGAAGCTTGGATGAAAGAAGCAAATGAAAAAAAAGAGGCTATAGTCAACAAAGTTTCACAAATGAAAACGCTAGATGTTACTGACAATGTGCACACAAACTTCTCTCTATCGGATATCGAGGAGATGTTCCAACAACTTCAAAGTGAGATTAAAGACCGAAAGGAGAAATATACACAGGAACTTGACCGCCAGAAGGCGATGGAAGCAAAGAGAATAGAATTTGCAAATGCTACTGTAGCTTTCAAAGAGTTCTTGGACTCTCAGCGTTCTAAAATAGATGCTCTCAATGGTTAAATACCTTCTTAATTGGCCCTCTTATCTCACCCACTTAAAGGCGATCCTGAACCACTTCAAGTCCAAATCAACGAAATTTGGCAAGACGGCAAACCCCAACAAGAAAAACTGGAAGCTCTGCAGAAATTGTTTTCTGAAGAACTTGCCATGCAAATCACTTCCAACAAGTATACCACTCATACTGTTGTGAGCTTGTCCGGTGAATCAACTGCCCTCAACGTGTGGGTAAAGAACTTCCTGCAGAGACTCACAGATGAGAAGAATAGAAAAATTGACTACGCAGATCGCGCCGCCAAGGTAACCTAACGCATTCCTATTTAACATCTGATGCGAGACAGCTTGTGAAATGGGTTACCGAAACGATAACTCAGCTTGAAAATTGGATGTATGATAACACTCTGCAAGGCGTTAGGATCTTGCACAAGCAACTTGCAGCTTATAGATCCAGTGAAAAACCCACTGAAAGTTCCAAAAAACAAGCTCTACTTACTCTGCACAAAACTATCGTTCGTCTTCTTGAGGAAAGCCCTCACCATAGACCCGTTTTTGTGCCTCCTGAGGGTCTTGCACCAAACGATATTGTAACCCTTTGGAACAAATTGGAGGAGACTGAAAAAGCCAGAGAGGATTACCTTGCTGCCGAATTGAGACGGTCAATTTGATTTGACTATCGTATTTGTTTTAACTCAGTTTCATTAGGCAAGAAAAGTTGCACAGTCTTCAGAAAAAGTTCTTTGAAGAGTGCAACGCACAGGTATCTTGGGGCGAGAGTAAATCGGCCTACCTCGTTGCTGAAGAGCCTGTTGATACACTTGTTGCAGCTCAAATCCAGCTTCAACTACTGCAAAACTATGAAGAGGAACATAAAGTCTCCCTCACAAAAAATGCTGAACTCCACGCTCTCCACGATTCGATCATTGGTGATAATTACTGCAAAGCTGAAGTAAGCAATAGCTTTCTTCTTCCTTCCAGTGAGTTAACGGCAAACAGGATGTTACTAAAAGAATGAGTGAAGTCGATGCACTCTGGATACAGCTGGAGAAACAAAAAGTGGAAAAAATGGAAAAACTCAAGGAAATTCTAAAGAGGGAACAAGAAAAGGAGGAACTGAGGATGGACTTTGCCCTTATGGCTAAGGAATTCAGTGAGAGAATTACGGCTATGAATAATAAAATTAGCGCAAGTGATTTTGGGAACAATCTTGAAGCAGTGGTAAAATACAAAGAGGATATGACAAAGGAAGACGAAGTTCTTTTGAAAGAAGCAACAGACAGGAAGGAAGCAATTGGAAAGAAGATACAGAAAATGGAGGAAATGAAAGTGACTGACAATGTTCATACCAATATATCCAATAAGGATATAGATGACATGTTCGCCCAGCTTCAACATGAGATTGATGACAGACATGAGAAATACGCTAAGGAGTTAGCCCACCAAGAAGCCATGGAAGCAAAGCGAAAGGAGTTTGCAGCGGCAGCTGAAGCACTGATCCACTTCCTGGAGTCAGAATTGACCGCAATGGGGGATATGACGGGAGAGCCAGAACCACTGACTGATGATCTGAAGACAAGGTTTAAAGATGGTGTTGAGGCAACTGAATTACTCAAAGCTGCGGAGTCTGTTCACTCACAGTGCCTTGCAATGGAAATTTCTGAAAACAAGGTTCGGTCTCCCCCCGCTCCCCCTTTTTTTTGACAAAAAGCTTACAATGAGCAGTACACAAAACACACCGTACAGTCGTTAACTGCTGCGGTAGCGGACTACCGCAAGTTTGTCATTGATTTTATGAATGAACTTGAAATTGAGAAGAAAGAGAAGGAGGCATATGCTGCCAAAGCTGCCAAGCTAAATTCTTGGTTAACAACTACCACTCGAGACTTGGAGGACAGGAACTTTGACAACACTCTAGTTGGAGCACAAGTATGTCTCCATTCTTCACGTTTTGGTGAGTTTAATGTTTCACAGGGCAAAATGAGGCAATTTACCGAGTGGAGGTCAGCTACCAAGCCCCCAAAAGTTGTGGAGCGTGGTACACTAACCACGGCACACAATAAAGTTGTACAGATGCTTGAGGCTTCCAAGCACAAGCGGCCAAAGTTCCAGCCTGCTCCAGAGCATACTCTTGAAGCCATTGACCAACAATTTGAACAGCTCAATAAAGAAGAAAAATCCCGTGAAGAAGCTCTTGTTACGGAGCTGAAGAGGCAAGAGAAACTGAGTGGGCTATTCAAGGACTTCACTCTGAAATCCAATGACTTGCGTGCTTGGTGTGAGACCAAGGAAGCGTATCTTAAGAAAGAAGAAGATGTGGGTACAGTCATTTCTGCTCAGATTCAAGTTGACTTGCTCTCTGCCTATGCCGTGGAGTATGATCAAAGTAAATCCAGAGTCGAGAAACTGAAGGAACTGCATCAAGGGCTGGAGGAAGGACACTTCCGTGATGTAGAGTCTGTAAAAGTCACATTGGATTCAGTTGTCGCTATTTGGGAGTCCCTTGAACCGTTGCATGCTACCAAGCAAGCCTTATTAAAGGAAGCTGTTTTAAAGGAGACCGAAAAAGAGGCCTTGCGTGTGGAATTTTCACGCTTAGCCACCGAATTCGATCGCTGGACACGCTCAATGGTAGATAAAGTGAGCCAGTTTGCTTTTGGTTCAACTCTCGATGCCGTTCTTGCCTACAAAGCCAGTAAAGAAACTGATGATGGTCAAATTTTGTCAGAGGCCCAGACAAGGAAGAAAGCCTTTGATGACCTGTGGGCCAAGATACAAGCGAGTGGCATAACTGACAACGTTCACACCCTTATTGGGGATAAGGATGCCAATGTTATGTTAGGCTTAGTGACTCAAGCTATTGAAAAAAGAACTGTTTCGTATGAACATGAAGTGGAGCACCAACAAGCCATGGAAGCTTCCCGTGTTTCATTTGCAGAAGCAGTGGGGAAATATGTAAACAGTGTCGAAGCATTGACAAAGGCCTTGGAGGCTGTAACCGGAGAACCAGATGAAAAAGCAAACATCATAACCTCAACCTATGCGGGAGGGGAGTCCCAGCGCACATTGTTGAGCGAATGTGAAGCCATTGATTCTCAAGGGCGAGAACTGGGTGTAATTGACAACAAGCACACACCACTTACCATAGCCACTCTTCGTGCAAAACAACAGAAACTGGAAGCCTTTGTGGCCAATTTACTAGCCTCAACCGCACAAGAAAAAGTAATGAAAGAGAGGAAGCTGGAGCGGGAGAGGGAGTGGGCACATAAAGAGAAAGTGGAAGGGCTTGTTAACCAGTACCACAATGGAGCGCATACTCTGGCACAGTGGCTGGAAAATGCCACAGAAGTTATTGGCTACACCCCCAAGTTCAATACTGTTCCGGAAGTTATTGAACAAGAGCAACAAGTCTCTGCAATTGAAAGAGACCTGCCTGACAAGCAGAAGCTGTTCACTGAGTTGGGTGAACTTGTTTCTCAAATTGGTGCTGATGGTGGTGATACGGCCACAAGACATGCCAAGTTGACAGAAAACTGGGGTTCTGTCGAAGGAGGTTTGGAATCGAAGAAACAGTGGTTGACCAAGGAAAAGACTGTTCAGGAGGAAGCTCAAAAATTACGTGCTTCGTTTGCAGAGAAGGCCAATGCATACCATGGGTGAGCACCTCAATATAATTTTTTCCCCTCGTCTGACAAACAAACAGATGGGTTCTTGAGGAAAACTCGGTCACACTAAGTGGTGAATTGGAAGCCCAACTTGACCAAATAACCAGGCAAGAGGCAGCTGTAAACCAGAAAGGCGAAGCACTTCTTGTTGACCTGACCACACTGGACAAGCAAATGGTCGATTCAGCAGTAACCCCTGACAGTACCCTCAGTACTCACACAGCGTCGTCACTTAAGGGTGAACTTACACAGTTGAAGCAAATGCTTGTACCTGACCTCACTTTACAATTTCCACACTAATCTTCCTTCAGCAAAAAAGACGCGAGTTGCTTACTCAACAGCTTGACGCTAAGAGGCATGGAGGAATGTCACCAGATGAACTTGCGGAGTGCCACTCTCTCTTTTCACAATTCGACAAAGATAAGACTGGGCAACTCAAATGGTTCCACTTCAAAGGCATTCTACAGGCACTCGGGGAAGAAATGAGGTACTGTACTTCCATCGCCTTCTACACAGTGTCCTCCTGACAACCCCACAGTGATGACGAAATTAAGAAAGTCGTAGCCGAGTTTGATGCAGACGGAAACGAGTCCATTTCCTTCGACGAGTTCCTCACATTCATGAAGAGGCGCCGCACAGACACTGACAGCAAGGCCGAGATAGTAGCCGCCTTCCGGGCCATTGCCGGCAACAAGGACACAGTCACACTCTCGGAACTCCAGGCCAACATGCCCCCGGCACAAGCCGAATACCTAGCCAGAGTAATGCCACAGAAGGAAGGAGGGCTGGACTACACCCAGTGGGCCGATGGAGCTTTCCTTTGAGGAAATCCTACTCCTCAGCAGCTGCACACACCCACACATTTAACCTTCCTTGTCCTCCTCCCTCTGGAAGGGGTTTGTTGTGCTAATAACACAATCCTATTTTAATTGAATGAAACTTCCTCTATGCGAAAACCATTTTCGTTAATCATCACGGAATACCCTCTTGGAAAATGGATACAAACAACACTGCTGACACCGACGACAAGAGTCCTTCCAATTCTGACACTGTCCCGCCACCATCATGCCACACCGGAGCAGAGCCTGAGAATTGCGATAATGGGAGTGCCAGTCATAGTGAGAGGCACAGGGATGGGGATGACGTGAGGCACGTGCTGTTTATTTCGCACACAACTTGGTCGGTTGTGATACCAACATTACTGAGGACAAAGTATCCTTATTTTGCATACTCTGCTGCCAAACTTCCTCGGCCGAATCGCACTCGGTACGTTGGTGTGGTGGCTCTCCCGGCTCCTGACTGTGAGTCCTTGCCTTGTGAGGAATCTATTATGGGAATGCTGGTGTCTATCGGTGAAGCACTATTCCCTTTGTACCTATTCATTCTCTTTCTTTTCTTTTTTTTCCCCCTGTCCTTTTCTCTCACTGAGTGCCCCAACATTAACGTGTAGGGTTTGTGTGATGGCAGCCATGCTGAAAAAGGTGTATTTTCAATCTCCACTTATTGTAGGCAAAGTGTGCGCCAACCTCAATGCAGTATGCCTGGCACGGCACATATTTGTCCCAGGTCTTTATCAGTTCAATCTCGACACTATTGCCCCTTCAATGTTGGCGTATTCTGTCACCAACTACTTGAAGTCCTATGATGAACCCTATCGAACAAAGTGCTTCAGCTTCTTTACGTGGCTGGTTTCAGCCTCTTCATTGCACGACTCAATCCCAGCACCCCCTGTCCAGAGCGCTTTTAATTTGGCCTGTCAACTTGGTGACAAAGAAATCATCACATGGTTTATCATGACACTCCCTAATCACATTTCTTCTTCTTGTGCCCCAGCATTTCAAGTGTTGTGTGAAAATGGCAGGCAAGATTTGGCCGAGCTTGTGCACTCCAATTTAAGGATAAGTTCTACTAGTATTAGCACGTCTGTTCTTGAGGCAACGTGTTTGAAACACCACTGTGATATTGTAAAGGTTTTTCCCTAAGTCATATTGCTTAAAGTAAGGCACTGTGCAGTGGTTAATTGAGAAATTTGAACTTTCTACCTGGGATGTCCGCTGGAAGGATAATCTGGTCTTCAAAACATTTGCCGAAGAAGGGAACATTGAACTGGCACAATGGTTGACAAAGAAATTTTCATTAGACTCTAATGATGCTGCCGCTGGCAATAACTATGCCTTTTATGAGAGGTAGGACATGGATTGGAAAAGTTAAAACCAACACCTCTACAGTTGCCAACGAGGGCATGTAGAATTTGCCAGGTGGCTGTATGAAACCTTCAAGTTACCTCGATTGCCTATGATTGTGCCCACACTTTTTAGGTTTCCACCCTCTACTTTTAAATTGGAAAACCACTAACTGTGATCTAGGTCAGCCTGTGGAAATGGCTGGCTCGATATGGCTAAATTTTTGCATAGCATAGAAAAACAGACTGTCAATCAAATCAGAAACCCACTGGTTGGTTCCCCCATTTTCTCTGTTGTATGTGAGGAAGGGTTCCTCCCAATTGCAAAGTGGCTGAAAAAGACTTTTTCTCTCAATACCTCAGACGTCAGGTTCCTTTTCCAAAGTGAAAATAGTTTAAATCTAAAGAAAACAGGGTGGATCACTATCATCCACTTACATCTGCAGTTGTTAATAACCACACTGATTTGGCATCATGGATTATACACGCCTTTCATCTGAGTTTTGATGAACTATGGTCTGTTTTAATGGCCTGGTGTTCAGAAGGATACCTGAACGGAGTCAAATGGCTGTTTGAAACATTCCCCACAATTTCACCCCCTACTAGGCTCAGAGCAATAGAGATTGCTAGAACCAACAAGCACTTTGCCATTGTAGAATTTTTGGAATCCTACCCTTAGTGGGCAGCCCACAAAGCCAATCAGATTGTTGAACACATGTAAATAAACGAAAGTAACAATTTGAGGCCATTCCTTACATCAAACGACAGTTGTCCTTCACTGTTGGTTGAGGGGCAACAATACCGGCCAATCGTGGCTCTCTTTCTTGCCTTCTTCTTTCACCACGTTCGTAGGCAAGTTCTGCAAGGGCAGTAGCCAGTTCATTTATGTTCCTCCCTAGTTTGGCAGATACTTCAATGAATCCATCCGCTCCAAGTTCTTTGGCAACTTCGAGACCTTGCCGAAAGGGCACACCTGTGGAATCACGTTCTAGATCTGTTTTATTGCCACAGACAATGACCTGGTTTGGTTGGGTTCAGAGAATAGCCTAAACCTTATGCCAGCTTACCCCACAATCAGGGTCAAAGCGTCGGTATTCTTTGTAGAGCTCCATCATCTTCTGCAAATTGGCCAAGCTGGTGACATCGTAAACAAACAAAAGTACAGCAGATGCTCGGGAGTACATCGTTATCTGGGAAGAATAAGTTTGTAAATATCTAGAAGTTAAGAACCAAGGAGCGGAATCTCTCCTGTCCGCTTGTATCTGTGAAGGTACATTGATTAATAAAAAAAAAAATTCCCCACAGGTGAAAAAAAGGGGTGGTTTGTGCATTATGACGTTCGTAGCATCTGTTTTTTTGAAAAGAGATTACAACCCCAGAGCTCCAGCTTCACCTTGACCGTGCCAATAACAACATTTTTTGCGTTGAACTGAGCTCCAACAGTGGCATCATGCCTTTCAAGGAATGCGTCCTTTATGAACCTCTCCATAATGCTTGATTTGCCACATGGACCATCACCTATCATGCAAACTTTGAATCCCATACGTGCCCTCTCTTGATCCATAGTAACACAAGGACGTTTGGTCAGCCACCGAATGTCTTTTGTGAAATGCAGCGTTGCCAATTGCTTGAGCCTCCTTGATGGAGAGTCAATATATATATCATGAGAGTTGTTTTCATCACACGAACAAGTACTGTGAAGCGATGAAACGAAACGCAACGCAACCAAACGAAACCAGTGAGTAAGACGACCCACGGAGAAACCAAAGAATAGAAAAGTCTATTGACTCTAGCCAAAGCTGCCAATGTGACAATATCAGCGCCCAACCCTCTCACGATGCTCTCCCCAATCACAAGGTCAATAACGATCTTTCTCCGGCTCATCAAGCTCACCCCAAAACAAAAAAAAAAACCGTCCTTCGTGAAACAGGAAAAATCAAAAGCCACTCGGCTAAACTGTTTTGACTGTCCACCCCACAGGGGACAATAAGCAAACTTTTTGTGACCACATTGTAGTTCCAGGCTATGACTAGAGCCAACTTGGCTGCACCTGCAGATGTTGTTCTGAATCACTGAGATTTCCGACGGAGATTTTGGTTGCAGAGAATCATTTCCTTCGAAAATGATGATGTTCTCTGAGCTTTCCCCCCATGTAATCTTGTTTAATATCACCACTATTTGGAACTGCACGTAGGTCAGCCAACCCAATTTCATTGGTTACACATGTCTCTTCCTGCAAAGATGGGCTCATAGGTTTGTTTTGCACTTGTACATGAGCGTGTGGTAAATATCCTTCACCTGTAGCAATTTCCATGGAACTCTGAGGAGATTGATGGGGAAGGTCGACGAACTAGCAGCAGGTATAGTTTTCTTGATAAAGCTTATTTATAATTTGTGGATGGTTTTGCTGCAGGTGTGGAATTTGGATAATATTGTTAAAAGTGATAAAACTGAGTGTTAATTTGCTACCGGAAGTATACGAGAACAGTACTGAGTGGCCACTCATGCAGTCTAGACATGAATTGCTCCAAAGCCCACAACCATAAGTTGAACATTTTCCAACCAACTCGGCTGACACAAAAAGCTCCGAGAACAAATCCACACAGTGGTTTCAATTTGATGTGAGAGGTACTCGCAACTAGCTGACCTCACAAGGAGGGCAGTTTCAGTAAAGGTAGCCGGCTTGGCAGCAGAAAGGCCGTTACAATAGACATTAAGGACACTCCGACTTGGGTTTATGTGGAAAGTGTGCACAGTTTTTGTACATTCAGCACATACGGTGCTGCGTTTCGTCGATTTCTGTATTTGGATGCTGACGAGTCTTTCAGTCTGTTCCTCTACAGCAAAGCCTGGTACGCACCATCCCACTCACCACAGGGTTTTCCCTTTCCTCCTCAATAAGGATGGCCCTCAATGAAACCCAAAACACCAAATTGATTCACAACACCGCGCACAAGCAGAAATCAATTTCGCTCGATGCCTGTGCGCAAGGTGCAGCCGATGCCCTGATTGTTTGTTTCTTTTATTGTTGTGGTTTTCTTTTCCCTTTCGTTGTTGTTGGAAGTTGTAAGTTCGACGACTATTGTTCGCTGTACACCCTTTCTAACTAACTGCACAGTTATTGAATTTGTACACATTTTTTTCGAAATTCGATGAATCTACGATGGATTGACGATTCCAAGTACGCTCTTCTGGTCCTTGCCAGCACACAAGGCAATTAAATTTCTGGGTTGAGGAGTAAGACGGCCCGGCCTAAACCCTGCGTTTTCTTTGCCACACTGCAATGCGACTTGCTACTTGGGGCTGGGGTGCTCTAGCTACTTTCTCTTGGGGTGTGGGGTTTTGTGTGTGGAAGCGGAACTGCTATCAGAGAGTTGGGTGGGGGAGAAGAGTAGAGAGAGCAAAGCCACAAAGAAAGCACTGTTCATTATGAAGACACTCTTGGCACATCAATCAATCTCGATTGAGTGCTCAAAGAGGTGTCAAAAAAATGCTCAAAGTGCCAACCCAAGGCCGCTGCATCATCTGACAATCTCAACACAACCACAGAGACTCTCATCACCAGTGACAGAAAACCCCAGCAAACCACTCTCATCATCACCCCAATTCGAGTATTAACAGGCTGCACTCACCCAGCATCACCCCCAACACAACCCTTTGCAGCCCAGCAGAGGCAATACTAAGCAGGAAGGCAGTGGCATTGCTTGCTCCAGCTTGCCAGCTGTCCTTGGTTGCTCTCAAAAAGATACTCTTCCCCACCACAAGATTATTGATGATGATGATGACGACAACGACGATTGATGATGGCAGAAGAAACATGCCCCCGAAAGTGTCACTCAAGTCATAATATCAGAACAGTAAGTAAGTAGTCTTGTCTCTGTTGTGCTGCTGCTGATTCTGTGTTACAGATTCCGCTGGATGTAGAAAATGACGTAGTATGTTGAATAATGACAAATAGGTACTTTGTGGCCATGCTTATGCAACTAACTAGGTTATAGAACTGGATTGATTTATACCTTTCTTACGGTGACAATACCTGCACTCCAAACGCCCATAGTGGAACCACAACCCACAATCCCATTTGCAGCACACCGCGCGAGTGGTGTGTACTGTTGGCCCGGCGTGTCCCATAATCCCCCTCGCGGCCTCCAACACGACACTGTTCCGAGACCACTCCGCACACTGCGCGGCCACGCCCGACCCCCTGTGTTGCGACCGGGCACCCCCGGCACCATGACACCCCGGCACCACAGCTTCTCTTCACTGTTCATTGTTTTTCTTTTGTGTATGTAGTCTTTATCTTTTTTTGGGAATGAATGTGTGGGAACCAAAAAATCAAAATTTTGGCGCGATGGGAATCTCCAATCTTCTCCTTTTTGGGCTTCAGGTTTGCAGACAATTCCGTGCCAGACTGCCTACGGAGAAAAAGAGGCACCTCCCACCTCCCACTTGGGTTGGTCTTTTCGAAAGTATTCGAACCTGTTGCATTCGCAAGAAACATCGCATTGCCAAAGTTCTTGTCTGTGTCTCCCTTTGCCAGATTCTGTATGGAGTATGCATGACTTGGTGTTGGCCAGTGTTTCCGTGATGTTACCTGAATGCTGGTGTTTCGTTGCACAGGTGTGGAATTGCATGCACGTTTGGTGGCTGCTCATCGCATTAATTGACAGACTAGGTTGTTTTAATGCTGTTGATGGTATCAGAATCGTTGCAGGCATCATGGAATAGCATGTCGAGGATTGTGAGATTCATCCAGAGAGAGGTGTTCTTGTCATTAACTTGGCCGTGTCATGGTCACAACATCGGCGGACTTAAGATTCAAAGTCTGCTCTAAGGCCTTGTAACAATTCTAAAAAGGTGTTGATTTGTTCTCCATCGCTTATTTAACCTGTTTCAATTCCTCAGAGCAGAAAACTAGGTCTTTTGTGTGAAGATCTAAACATAAGGCAGCTTTTGTAATTCTATTCAGGTCTGTGTTACCGCTCAAAGAAAACCGTTGCTGAATTTCCTGTAATATATTTTGGCGGCTCGTCTATGCAGTGACACTGTGAGGAATAAGTCACAACAGAAGAAAAAGATACAAACAACTTTAAAATTCTTGGGGAAAAGTATATGGGTTGCAAAAGGTCTTGCTGTAAGGCTTGTATTGCCTGATATGCCAAAGCTCAAGTCATCTTATCAGACTGTAAATGTAAAGCTACCTTGTAAGAGTGAAAAAATGAACAACCAATAAAAGAAAAACCTCATAAGGACCCTGTAACAATAGTGTTAACGCCTCAAGTCATTCCACTCTGAAGTGGACAAGTCTTGTTTACGCTTTAGTGTAAAACTACTGTCAGGATCAGCAAGGGCGGAAGTAACAGGGATTCATAGCCTTTAGATGAGTCAATGAAGAATTAAAAGTCTCCAAAAAGTTATTCTATTACAAAAGTAAGGAACTCAAAGTATACAGGCTTTGGTTGGTGGTAGGGTTCTTCTTCTGTGCAATATTGTTTCAAGATCTCACTTCGCTTAGGTGAGCGTCGACTCTTACTGACAAGGGCATTAATCTATTTGGATATTAAAGGTGACAAAAAAAAAATTTATCTAACCTTTGCAAGAAGAGGCTGTGGTAATGTTTCTTGCATACAAAGGTTCAAACAGTGAGGATAACAATGAACCCAAAGGTGGTTCATTTGTCGACCCGATGACTCCATATTGGAAGCACCATCAGGGACCCTTATTACCTTAGATAAATCAAACTTTAAAGATTAAATACCTCTGCAATAACTTTCCATTGCCATTTAGTAATGATTGCCTGGTGAGTATGTGAAGGAAAAAACTTTGTAATTAAACAAACCTTAGTACAGTCCAAATATTGATGGTGTGTGTTTTTGGGGTAAGTAACAACCTCCAGTGTAAAGATGACATAAAAAATTTGTCATATATAGCGGACCCTCCAATTCTTGTCTATCTCTTTTAAGAAAAGTAAATAAGAGGTAGATATAACTAATACCACCTTTTTTAGAGCAAGTTATAACAAAATTGTTCAAGGTTAAGTTCAGGATCTTTGGGTTTGTGTGTCCTAAAGTTATCATTTTGGCACCTTTTTTTGTTGTCAACTGACACTGAAGATGGAACTTGTTTGATTTGAAGGTACCGTAGTTGTTGATTACGTACCCTCTCCACCATCTCTAAGTGAAATAGGTGATCGCAATGGCAGGTGTCGTGCTGAGGGTGGTCCAACGTAGCAGAAAGTGGTGGAGGTGTTAAGGTTTGTATGGGTGTATATGAACATGTGACCCCACCAATCACCCCCAGAAAAAGGGCTCGCAACAACAAAGGTAGCACTTTTTGTTCTTGTGGTGGGCCTCTGTTTAGGGCAGGCGCGGCTCACCACGTCGCCAGACCCCCACCATGTCACGCAAACGATGTCGAGGCACACCCGTAGATGTTCGGAAACCCCTGTCGGCGAACCGATGTACGAGTGTTACGTGGTGGATATGAGAACAACCTCGTTGTCAGTCCACACCGTCCCTCACCCAGACCACGTATCTTGCACACTCGATGCACAAAACACGGCCTCCTTTCTGTGCCCCAGAAGAACAAAGAGAAAAACTTTTTAGTAGTGAATCGTTACTGCCGATGTGGAGGTACTTGTGGGGCAGTAACAACAAGGGGAACGGCGAAGGCCCCCGCGCTCCCTTGGACGGCGACGCTACCGCCACAACCACGACCAGCGTTGGGTCGTACACCGGGCAGATGGTCAACGGGCAGCCCCACGGCGTCGGCACGCTCAAGTACACCAACGGCGGCACCTACACCGGGGACTGGAGGGCCGGCAAGCGCGACGGCCGCGGCGTCCAGCGCTCGTCGGACGGCACCGTGTACGACGGCGAGTGGCGCGACGACGCCCCGGACGGCACTGGCTGCGAGTCCCAGCCGCCGCCGTCGGGCGCCTCGTACGAGGGCGCGTGGCTGCGCGGCGGGTTCCACGGCGCCGGCACGCGGCGGTTCCGCGACGGCTCCACGTACACCGGCGAGTGGAAGTACGGCCAGATGCACGGCCGCGGGCGCCACACCGCCCCCGACGGCGCCGTGTACGACGGCGAGTGGGAGGAAGACCGGCGCCACGGCAGCGGCGTGCTGACGCTGTCGGACGGCGGCGTGTACGACGGCGAGTGGAAGTGGGGCCACAGGTCCGGCAGGGGCACCTACAAGTCCGCGTCCGACGGATCCGTGTACGACGGGCGCTGGGACGCCGACAAGAAGCACGGGCCTGGCTCCCTCAGGTGGCTCGACGGCGTCGTGTGCAGCGGCGAATGGAACAAGGGCGCCCTGGAAGGCTGTGTTACGTTCGAGTATCCTGCGTCCGACGATTGTGGTGCATACAGCACTACCGGCACTTTCAGAAATGGCTGGAGGCAAGGGGAAATGACGTACTCGTGGGTTGATGGAAGCCGCACTCTCAAGTGCCATTGGGTGGAAGATAAACCTGATGCGGCAAACCCGGTTGCTGTGGTAACTCAATATTATGTATCCCCTCATCCAAGTGAACCAACACATGTCCCAACAGAATCCTCTGCTGCCGCAGTTGAGTCGGTTACAGTGTGCACATGGATATGCCGCAAGACAAAAACAACTTCCTTCTTCCCTGTACTTCATGGGGAAGGTGTCATGTCTGAACCACGCACTGGAATGAAGTTTCAAGTTAGATATGAGGACGGCATTTTGACCTCGAAGACTGTCACAGTCCCGACCGCGTTTTTGACATCAGAAGGGGCTGAACCCAAACCAACAGCACCCCATCGCCCCCTAAGCACACCCATTGTCGAACCAGCAATCGTTCCCGCAACGATAGAAGCGCCCGTTAATCCTATTGCTTCCACACAGGCAGCATCAGCATGTCAAAATCCATCATCACTGTGCAGAAGTGTAATGCTGAATGAGCCTTCTACTGTGCAGTCATCAACACCTTCCATTGAAACGGGAACGGGAACTCGTTTTCAGCTTCAAACTGCTAGTGTGGATGAAGTGTGTGAGTGGCTTGCGGGTGTTGGTGTTGAGCAACCTTGCATTGACATAATCAGGGCCAATAAATTACGTGGGAGAACTCTTACCAATTACACAGTGGCCCAGCTGTGTGCCCTTGGAATAGTTGTCGGAGATGCAGAATTTATCATTGAAGAAATTCGAGCCCTCTCAAATAACAGCATATCCCCTGCTTCACCACTGCCATCTGAAAGGCTTCCGAGCACTCTAAATAACTTAAATTTCAAGTGTTTCGCCTTTGTTGTTGGGAATGGAGCTTATTGCCAATCTCCATTGCAGAACACACTCCATGATGCAGCAGAATTATCGCAGGTTTCTTCCTTGAATTTTTTACATCACTTTAACAATGTAATCACTGGTTCAGTTTCTTGAAGGAGTGTGCAAATTTGAAGTGACACACCTCAAAAATATTCCCTCACTTCAGGAATTTGTTTGTCACCTCGAGAAATTCAAGGAAACTCTGAAAGCTGCAAAGAAAGCCAAGAATAAGGTAAGGAACGCAGTACAAGTCACCCTTCACCAACTCCTGACACTGTTCAGATTGCAAGCATGTTTTTCTTTGCTGGGCACGGGAGGCAAATGAAGGGGCACAATTTCTTGATGATGACTGAGGATGAAACAGCTTTCACCAGCACAAACTTTGATGTTTTGAAGTTCAGAGCACCCATGCTTGGGGACATTTTGGATGGATTGAAGAAACACTCGGACATGGTGATTTGCATCCTTGATGCTTGCCGTCAATCAGATGACACGGATGAGGAGAGGGTATGCAGCACTTCTACTTGTCTTGTTCCTCCTTACTTATTTTTTATTGGCCAGATGCGGGGATTTGGAGCAAAAAGAAAGCTAGACTTGGCAAAGGAAGAATTCCCACATGGATGCTTTGTTTTGTATCCCACAAGCCCAGGTTTTCTTTTCGTTTTTTTCTTTCTTTATTAGCACCAGCTTACGAACACGAAAAGGAAAGCTCACAAGAGACGAATGTAAACTGCCAAACAGGAGAAACCACGGATTCTTCACTGGATGCCTGATGGAAGGTAAAGCTGCTCCAATACTTTGGACTCATCTCACCACGTTGTGTAGTTTTGGAACAAACAAAGCCCGGCACTTCCTTCAACGATCTCGTCGACAGTGTCATCGTCATGGTGCAAGGACTTTCTAAGTACCAACAAACCCCTTGGGTCTCGAAGAGTGTTGGCCAACCTTTCGCCCTCTTCTAAACCCCTTCCTCGGTTGTTTAGCAGACGTTTTTTTTTTTCCCGAAACGGTCAAAACCATCCCAAAAAAAAACAAGTTGGGGGCGGTGATGTCGTCGTTGCTGGACCTGGATGATGGGATACTGTGGCTGATCGTCGCGCACTGCGGGGCGCGGGAGGTGGGGTCGTCGCTGGCCCGCGCGTCCCGCCGCCTGCGGGCGCTCTGCGACGCGGACGCCACGTGGGCGGCCCTCTACGCCCGCGACTACGGGGGCCTCAAGTACCCCCCGCCCAACGCGCTCAACGACCACTTCGCCGCCGAGGTCGCTGCAGCGGCTGCTGCTGCTGCTGCCTCCTCCTCGTCGTCGTTGTCGTCCAAGGAGCCTCCCTCGCCTTCTCCCACGGACGCAGGCACGCCATCTCATTCCTCGACAACTGCGTCTTCGTCTACTGCTGCCACTGGCACCGATGTCGCTGGCGTCGACGCAGAGACGGAGTCCGAGGCCGAGGTCGAGACCGAGACCGCTACGGATAACTCTGGTGGAATGTTCGCGGTGTCCGTCGAGCCGTTGCCGTTGCCGTTGGAGATGTGGGGGGACTACGCCGACGGCGAAGGTGCCTACGGCGACGACGTCTCAATGGCCCCCGGGGATCCCGCAGAATCCGCCCCAGACACCGTACCCGGTGGTGGTGATGGTGGTGATGGTGGTGGTGACACCGACACTGAGGTTGAGAGTGTGTATGTGGATGGTGAGGGGGATGGGGATGGAGAAGAAGAGGGAGAGGGAGAGGGAGAGGGAGAGGGGGAAGAGGCGGCAGGCGGTGCTTGGGGAGGTACTTCTGAGGATATTCCTCCTCTTTTGGACACTTGTACTGCTTCTGCCGCTACTAGTACGAATGCCAGTGGCACTGGCCATGAGGGGGTTGACGTTGATGTTGCTCCTATCAGTGAAGTTGGTTCAGTCCGTGCCACTAAAGTGTCGCGAGACTCAGGGGACCCCTTGATTGATAAATTGGATATTCAAGCATCGGAGCAGCAATCAAGACTTACTGGTCCTTCGCTGTGTCCTCCCCCCGTCCCCTCGACTTCTTGTTCCTCTTCTGGTATGGAAGGCGAGCAAGCTCTGGTTGAAACAACATATGCAACCAAGCTCAAGTGTGACGAACCTCCCTTTTTACTTGGTCGGGATTACTATACAGTAGTCTATGCATCAGATCACCCATTGACATGGAAAGACCTGTACAAGAGAAGGTCTGGCGTTTTATTCTCTTCTTTTTTTTCTTCCCCCCAACAAGCAAACAGAGACGCAGAAATAAATCCCTTGGATTGGCTGTCAGTATTTCTCCTTATAGGGTTTTTCCCCTCACAGAGTTCAGGGCACCAAGACAAGAACTGAAGATCTGCACAACAAGTGCGGCTTATTTCCTTGATAAGGAGGAGGGTGCAGCCAAGGCTATCGGTACTGAAGCTTCGTTCGCTAAATTTTTCCAATGTCTAGACATGGTTTGTTAGAATTGTATGGTGCAGTGGATTTAACTTTCCTTTAGGTTGCTGCACGCTATTGCCTTAGTTCATATCCCGAACTTCAAGAAAAAGGTCAAGAACTACATGTTCTTCTTCTGAGCCTTTCTGAAGTACTATAAACTAGCTTTGTTACCTTTGCACCTTTAAATACTTATAGGAATTATGCCTCACACTTCCAAGAGAAAACACTTCAGTACAGATCATAAGATACCTCTGCAAAGAACCTCAATTGTCCACTATCCCCAATCACATTCGGAAGTCCGTTATGCGGGTCAGTTACCTCTCAGGATTTCTGTTTTATAACAGGAAAAAGGCAACTAAGATACATACAGCTCCCTCTGCCTTGCCAATTTTATTAGAAGCGTCATTTCTAACAGGCCTCCAAACTTCACTTCTGCGCATGTACTTCCCTCCCTCAATTAGGTTTCTTCTCACTTGCATGTTAGGGGTTTTCCTGTCCCATGGGAAGAACTGTTCGATGGTGCTATTTTGATTATGGAACTGTTAGGGAAATCAAGGTTTTACTAGGTTTTCCTGTAAAAAAGTACACCAACACCATCTTTCTGGCAGCCATTCGACATACAGTGCCGTGCCAAAGTTGATTCATACAATCTGTGCCTGTCTGAAGAATTGTCCTTCGATTGTGCCAGTAGCAAAATCGTATGAGTGAACTTGTAACCCCACCTCTCCTCATTTTCCCAGACGAATACTACCGGCGTTTGATACTGCACTTACATCACTCAAAGTAGAGCTTAACCATGGGAGTGTTCCTAGTAATCAATTATGGAAGTTCTACCAAATCTGGGGAAATGCGCTGATAAAAAAGGTGAATCTGAGAACGACAAAAATTATTTACATTCTTCCAGGCTAAAACAGTACGGAAGTTGTTCTTGGATGTTGGAAACGAACTTATTGCCACTCTCTTAGCACAGGCTGCAGAAAAATTGGAGCGTGCACAACATTACAATCCCCCAGTAGAGAGCCCCATTCTATTTGTTGGTAATCGTAATTTCTCCTTTTGTGATCTTAGAAAGACATCATTTGCGATGCGGCAATTGCCAAAGTCTGGATGGCTCGTTTCCTACCCGACCAGCAAGGTACTACCCGATACCCTTAGAACTTTCTTAGTAGGAACCCAGCTGCCCAAGACCATTTCGCGGAAGCCATATCACTCTTCAAAATGATGAAGAATAGGTATCTGGCATCCTATAACATTGCCTGTGTGTACTCTATTGTAAATAATGTATGCCTCTTCCCACCAAATACACTCCAACTACTGAAACACACTCAGAGTGAAAAATGTAAAAAATGGGTATTCCGTGCCCTCGAGTATCCGCACACTTCAGTTCAGTCCCTGGAGGAAGGTATCACTACCATTATTCCATTACCATACCACATTTTCATTTTTCCAGACCCTGATTTTGCCAATGTGAGAGGTCAAGAATGGTTCCAAAACATTATCGAGCAACTACGTAGTGCCGGCAGGTTGGAAATGAGGAGTAAGTTCAGTTCTTTTCCTTGAGACGTTCTCCCAAGTGATAGAATAAACTCAAATAGGGAAGGAAAAAAAAATAAAATTTATCTTTTTTTGTTTGGTTCCCTTATTTTGTTTTTTGTTGTGTTGGCCTTGGTCAGGCGTGTATTTCTACTTCGCATTTATGTGCGGGAGGCCCTTCCTTTAGGGAGGTACTTTTTCTTCTCGGCAATTTCGCGTTGCAGCCACCAAATGTCACCATTGGCAACACCTCCGAGTTTCTTTGCACGCTCGAGCTCGTCATTGGCTGCTTGAAGCTGCCTCTCTGCCTCCTGAACGGATGCCTATACATGATCAAGTGAGCGTAACATAATACGCTACGAGATGAATACCCTTGCTGCTTGTTCTGCTGCCTCTGCAGCCTCAGCATCAGCATTGGCCTTGGCCTTTGCCTCCTCTGCCAAAGCACGAGCCTTGAAAAATTTTATTTCTTTATTAAAAGGTGGTTTAAAAGGAAACCTTCTCTGATTTCTTTAGTGTGGCTTGCTGAGTAATCTTGGCTTTGCTCAAGGGAAGCTACAGGAAATGTGAGATGAAGTAAAAACAAATACCGTGCACACAGGGTCTTTCCCCTTCAACTGATCCAACTGTCTTATGGTTAGACACCAGAAGAAAAAATGGTAGTAATACCTCGTTTGCAGCTTTATTTCTTCGCACAACACCAACGGACATATCTCCTAAAATATAGTGAGTAACTGGCAGTATATAGAATAATACCTTTTATCGCTTCAAGGTCAGCCATTTGTTTTTTGTAGCTATCTTCTTGCGAGCGGAGATCATCAAGCGCCCTCTTGAGAAGTGTTACTTTGTTTGGTTGTTTCAAAGTTAGAGAAACCTTATCCTCTTGGGCAGCAGCAAGAGCAACTTCGGCCGCCTTAGAGGCAACATCGGCAGTGGACTTCGCCTGTGCGGCAGCAGCTGAAGACTGCTCCAGCTTCTGATTCATCTCTTCCATAGCACGCTGGGCAGAGTCTACCATTGACTGTGCATGGTTTATAGCTTCTGTAAAAACGTTATTTCGAAGGTACATATAATTATCGAGAACCTTTATTCTCTCCTTGGGGAGCATTAATGACAGCTGGGATGGGGAACTTGTATTTGTAGATCAAGTACTCAATCATGGACCTGCAAAACGATAAGATGCCTCCGCATCAAGATGGTACCAACATTTTCTTATTATAGTCAGCATCTATAGTTCTGAATTTCTCTCGCATTTCTGTTTGTTGGTTGAGCAACAGTGCCTCTAAAACAATACAAATACCTATGACAGTCATTGTCTCACCAAGAGATTCCAAGAACTTGTGAGACCAGAACTGTCCAAAGTTAGCCAAGTCCAATAACATTCTTCCTCGCTAAAAAACGAGGAGAAAGAGAGAAAAACCTCGTCCAGTTGGTTTCCGGCGGCGCCCTTCTCCTGGTCCAACTTGGAGAAGGTCTGGCACCATGTCCAGATTTGCTCGCCCTCATTTTCGAGCCTGTCCCAGAAACCATTCATGACCCATTTGCATTGGGCAGCGTAGGGCAACCCCGAAATGAACTGGGGGGGAAAAAAAAAAGTCGATAGGGGGAAGAGAGACGAGGAGAAGGGGAAAAAACCACGGCATCACAACACTATAAACCACATAGAAAAGAACTGGAGTACGCACGTTCCACTTTTCGATGAGAGCCGGTGGGATCTTGGATGCCATTTCGTTGTTTGTTTTTATTTTTTTTGGAATTGTGGTCCAACGGGCACTTTTTGGTACAGATCTCAGTTGTTTTGAACTTAGAGTTGTCACTCACAGTGTGTTATGCTATGCTATTACCAGTGGAAAAAAAAAAGTCAGACAGTAAGAATACTTGCAAGTCATCTTTTTCCTGCTAAAATTTGTCATCACGCGCCCTTCCATCTTGGAACTCGTCAAAGTGCACTTTTAAGCGGGTGGCGAGATGTAATTGTGGGACAAGGTTTAAGGCTGTTGGCGAATCGATGTACTCAGGGCTTTGTTGCACAAATGTGGGACATTCCACGTATAACGCGGTGGTCAGAAATGGAGAAGCCAACAGCCTTGAGCATTTCAATGACTTCCGCTGTGGGGTGAAGTCGTAGCTTGTGGTAGCTGCTGCACTTCTGCACCCAGTGTTTTGTGCCATCGGGTTCACTCACGAGTTCGTGAATGAGGTCGTGTACATTGACATAGTCGGGGAAATACTCCAGAAAGCAGGTGAATATCTATTTGGGGGCCGTACATCAATTACAGATACCGTGCCCTTTCAAGATTACCTTCGTTTCACAAGAGCAAACTGGCAAGAACCTGGACTCGTTCTTTAGTTCACATTCCGCTGTTAAATTCCTAAGTGACAGTTACTGCTACACAACGAGAAAGAGGAAACCTCAGTGACAAGATAAAGGAACCCCCAGAAGCCTTTTCCAGAGGATTAACGACAAATGAAAATGTAGGAACAGGAAGGCAGCCTTACAAGTGAAGAGAACACGTTAGAGAACAGCAAACGGACGTGCTCTTTTGAAGGTAAATGGAGAATTGTATCAACCATGCAAACTGCAAGATTGATTTCTGGTATGGATGCTTCTCGGAGGTAAGTTTGAAATTGCATTATGTCCCCACTAAATGGTCTTATTCCTAAAGGTCACTTACCGTTGGGGGAATTTTAAAAAAGGGACATACTAGAAGTCACGCTGTGCCTTTCTGCGTGGCGCTGTAGTTCTTGAAGCAGCCGATCACACAAATCAATAGAAACCACATTATAGCCCATCACACTAAGTGGTATACTCTGCAGTCCACTTCCACACCCCAAATCCACAGCCACACCTCCATTCTTATTCCCACCTCCTCCAGGAAGTCAATCAACAACAAAAACAAAAAAAACAAAAAAGCAAAAAAAGTAAAAAAAGTAAACAAGTAGATAACAGGTAGCTACCGGGTGTGGCTTGCAGCACTGAGGCAAAGTATTCCTTGTACTGGTCACATCTCGCGTCGTAGTCAGCTGTTGTTCTCCCTCCTGCAGCGTACCACGTGTACACGTCCGACAACAGATCGTCGTAGTGCCGCTTCACGTCCCCCATCTTTTTCTGCTTTGAAAATACTCGTGGTTGTTTTGCATTTCCCCCTTCTTTGTTCACAGGGCTGGGAACGAGAACACCTTCATAAAGTACCAGAATGTGGACGGCACCTTCAAGGTTAGAACAACGAGCCCAGATGAGGCCTCGGAAACTTTGAGGAGGTCCGCTGAACGCTCAACCAGGAATCCAGAGTCCGCTGAGTATGTCCGACTGTCTTGGACAATCCTCAGTGGTGCTTCTGTGTGGTTGTAGTCCCAGACTTCAAAAGTCGGTGGTAGGTGGAAGATTGAGATTATGAATTCAGAGTCACTGACTTGAAGTAAGTGTTCGGCCTCTTCCCTCAGAACAGAGGCGTGTCCCACACCTTGGGTAACTTTTAGTACTGCCCTCTTTCTGCCATAGTCAAAAATCACCCTCACAATGAACACGCTTTTTCTGTCCAAGGAGACACTTTGGAACCCCTAACAAACAAGGGACATAAGGTGACAAACAATTTGGCCCAGGTGTGGGCCTGGTATTTGGTTTCACAAGAGCAAACTGGCAAGAACCTGGACTCGTTCTTTAGTTCACATTCCGCTGTTAAATTCCTAAGTGACAGTTACTGCTACACAACGAGAAAGAGGAAACCTCA
>JAHLWZ010000445.1:2557-37446 GCA_020536535.1 Pelomyxa schiedti | reverse complement strand
TCTGCTGCCAGACCCGAGAACCTTTCACCGAACAGATCTAGCCTGAGGCTCAGATCCGGACTTAGACTTTTAGGTTAAGAGCTTTCTATTGGTAAGTCTATTGGATAGATGTCTTTTCCGGGCACTTCTAAGAGTTTTTTTGCCCCCAGTGGGCAATGGATATCGTCTAACTTACATCGCGCTATTGAGAAACAAGGACTTGGTAAAAAATGTCTCTTTTAAAAAAAACAAATAAATTTTTACTTGCCGGAGCACTTTGTTGGGTAGCTGGCCTCGGTGGCAATACCGCAGTTGTTGTCTGTTATAACGAGTTAGTTATGCATTTTTGAATTGGTGACACATACTCTTGTTGGCACACATCCAGATGTATCCCTGAATTCCCCATGATGTTCCCCAGCTGTTCTTGACGATGTAGTAGTCCTCCTTGTTATCTGTGTTCTGGCCTACAACATCAACACCGTGATCAAGTGTGACATTTGAGCACTTGTCTGGGCAGTAGATTCCATCCTTGTACAGCCTGTACAGGAGGTTAGAAATGGGTGAGTTTTTGGGGTCACAAACTGGAAGCTAGCAAGGCTGGCATCAATGGCAACAGAGACTGGTGCCTTAACAACGGCCTCTTGAAGAGCAGCCTCGTCACCAGAGGGAATATCAGTAAGGCCACCAATGTGTACGACGTACTTGGATGCATCCTCACTGAGAAGATAAGGGTTATTTCAAGATAGATAACCGGGTTATTCGCTTACACGCAGGTTCCCCTCTTGGCTGTGTATGGGTACTCCTCCTCTGTCTCGCATCCATTGTCCATAACGAATCGGAAGGCGTTGTCAGGGAGACCACCGCCGCAGCCCAAGTCGCCGTACTTGATGCCGGCGCAATCAACAAGCTGCTGCTCGGAAAGGCAAATTGGGTCAACATTGTTATCAATGGCATAGCAGCTCTCAATTGATCTGCAGACATTGGTTAAAATAAAACCCCCTTGTAAAGTAAGATAGTATAATATATATAGGGAAGAACGAGAGAGAGAGGGAGGAATAACATACGCAATTGCAGAGAAAGCCCAGCAGCTTCCGCAGCTTCCCTGGTTCTTGATTGGGCAAACCTTTCCCTGATCCCTCCAGTCGACTGGTGTGACAGCCTGGACCGAGTTGACAGCCTCGACGGCGGCGTGTGTCCTTGGGGCGGAGAGCATGGCGCGGTACTCGTCGACGGTGAGATCGGCGAACTGGTTCATGCCGAGGGTCCATGTGTTCTTGGAGTTGGAGTTGTGGTCCGTGACGAGCTGAAGGTTGGACCTCCAGACGTTGTAGCGGTGGAGTCGCTCCTGGCGCGTGGCGTACGTGCGGCCGTACTGGTGCGTCCACTCGTCGAACTGTGATCGGATGCTGCTGCAGCTGACAACTGCAACGAAGAGGAGCGCAACTAGGAGTTTCTGCATTTTGTTTGTTTGCTTGTTGTTTGGTGGTTGTTGTCTTGTGCTGTGTGACTTGTTTTCTTTTTGTCGTGGTTTTTGGTTGTTTAAAAGGACGAGAAGTAAGCGGCCCCAGGGGTTGGGTTTTGGGGCTTCTTTTTTTCCGTTTCTACGTTTGGGGTTTTGATTGCCTCCCGGGAACGTCCAGAAATCAATTTTTTTTTCCGCAATCTGGTAGTGGAACGTGTGCGTTCTTAGAGTCGTCACACAACCATTGTGTATCAACAACATCAAGAGTGCATTGCGTGGTGATGGACGAGTTGTGGTTGCCGGTGTGCTTCTGTTGTTGCCGGTGATTGTGGTTGTGTATCTTGGCTGTGATTGTGATTGTGATTGTGATGGTGCACCCTGCCTGTTCCTGGGCGAGTGGTGTTGTGAGACGAGGATGGGGATGAATGACGGTGGTGTGCATGCGTGCCCGAGAGCGCAGAAGGTGGTGTAGTATTGTAGTAGGCTGTCGTTGGTTGTGATGGTGAATGATGAGGATGGGTGCAGAACAGAGGGGTAGCAGGTGGTGGGCCCGTCGCTTGCTGTGGTGCCGGTGTGACTCCTTGGGTGGCGCGGAGCATGGAGCTCAGCTGGACGGCGTTGCGGATGAGTGCTAGCTGGTTGTTGTATATCTCGGTAATGGCCAGAAGCTGGGAAAGGTTGTTGGGGGCTGCTGTGGATAGCAGCGGGGACGCCGGACCGAACACCGGCGGGAACGAGGTTGTCATTTGCGGTGTGAATTGTGGAAGTGGCGGAGGATTCAGTGCCGCACTGAGGAGAGTGTCTGTATAGTGAAGTTAGTGCCGGGAATTCCTTAATGTTGCTACGTACTGTAATCCACCGCTGGCGGTTGGGGTGGCGGAATGTTATAGTTTGGTTGATAGGGAGTATGAGTACAATCCGGCGGAGGGATGTAGTTGTATCCGGATTCCACGCAATGACAATGATGCAAAGGGGGGTTGCATCTACTGCACTGGCGAGAAGCTGGGCACAGGTACTTGCGCGCCTTTGGGCAATTTGGCGAATGTCTTCTGTGAGATGTGTGATTTGTACAGGGTGGATGGCGGGAGGTGGGCGCTGTACAGTGGAGAGGGTTGGAATGCTGTGTTCTCTTTTCCATAAGCCGCTGTAGAGTTACCTGAAGTAACTCTATTTCAGCGTCAATATCATCATTACAGCGGCATGATTGCGATCCATCGAAACGCTGTGAGTTGTGATGTGTGGAAGGTGCCTGTTTTGGGGGGTGCGCATGGCGAATCGACCTTTTAACGGATTTAGTCTGGGGAGGATCAATATGTGAAAGGCTATGGTGCTGTACGTCTGCTTCCGGAAGTTCTAGTTCCGAAGTTTGTCTTGGGTTAAATCGAGGTGGGGAGTCGTTTTGACTGGGAACTGCAATTTCTACATGTGACTCCGGTTCTTCTCTTACATTGGATTCGGATGCAGCTTGTACGTCCTGATTTGCGGTTACCTCCTGATATTCCTCGTTGACTTCGGTGCTATTGACGGTGGGTTCAGGTTCTAATGTTTCAGTATCCGCCGTTGGTTCAACAGCAGGTACGGCATCAGTGGTTATATTTTCATCAGCAAGAGTGTTGTTACTTACAAGTGTGTCGGTATTTACAACAACAGGGTTATTCTCACTGGAAATATCGTCAAAATCTTGCCCATTCCCCGAAAGTTCTATAGTTTCCTCTGCATTTTCGTCGTTTCCAACATCGCCCCAGGGAATTTCTCCCCACCCACCGTCAGTTGCCTCGAGAGCAGATACCGGTGGTGGTTGTTGTGCAGTGTGCGTAGTCGTCTGGGTGGTATCTACAGCAGGATCGCGCGGCTGAGCTTGCTGGTCTTCCTCCTCCACAACCTCGTGGTAGGCCTGGATTTCGGGATCCTCGGCGGCGACCTCCTCAGGAATAAATTCCTCGACCACTTCTTCTTCTTGTTCTGATGCGCCGGCATTCCCAATTTGGTCAGGAGCATCATGTTCATGTGGTGTCGCGCACTGCCAATCCCGAAATGGCTGCTGATTCTGATCCGCCGCGGTTGTTGTCGCCTCCGTCGCATACGCTGACGAACCCGTGTCGTTTCCATGCACGGGAGTGACACTCCTGCCAACGAGATTGCCGGGAATTGGTGTCGCGGGGCGCCTCTCCTCCTCTTTCCCCTCCTCCTCCTGCTGTGGCATTATTATCTCACTCGGCTGCTCATCCATCACCACCCCGCCGTCACCATACTGCGTCTCCAGGAGATGATCACGTGGTGATTCCACCGGGTTGGGATCATCTGGCGGCGTCGTGTGGTTGGCATAATCGCCATTTCCGTAGTAATTGTCATCGCGCTGCTGTGGCTCGGGTTGTTGGGTGTCACTGATGGGGGGGTTGGTATAGCCGACGCCCCCATCTGTGGGTCTATAGCCCTTTGATGGTGATAATGACGGCGTGGTGATTGTGGATCTCTGGGTTTTGGTGTTTTGAGCTACCGACTTGCTTTTTGGGGCAGCGGTGGAGCCACTCTTGGTGGCCTTGGCCCTTGGTTTTGTGCGGCTGTTGAATTTAATACTCGGTGGGACAACTATGGCCTGCGCCCTGTTTGGTTGGGTTTTGTTGAGTTTGACACCCCCTGACGCCACAACAGAGCATAAATAACGTGCGGGTGGGGATTGTGGGAGCAGCCTCAGTACCTGTTCTTTGCGTTGTTGGCGGCTTCTTTGTCCAGCAACCCGAACCCCGGGAACATTGCGGCAAGACAAACACTTCTAGCGAGAAATCACTCGGTGTTTACGAGAAATCTGTTATTCCTTAGGACAGGGCAGAGAACACAATGGCCTTGTCAGTGCTGCCGTATGCCACCCAGATGCTGACGTCGTTGTTGGTGTGTGAGGTTGTTGATGACGAGGAGGCGTCAGAGGAAGACTGCGAGGGTGCAGCCATCAATGCCGAGGAAGAATTAGACGTGGTGGTTGGCAACACTATTGCAATTGCTTTGACAGGTTTTTTGGGGAAACCCTCGAGGGTTGTTACGAGGTGGTGGTGCTCGTGGTGCTTATCATTGATACCTATTTATGGTAAGCATTTGGGGTTCTGTGTCAAGTGTGATTGATTGCTTGGTTGTGTTTAGTAGGATGGGTAAAACCACTCAACTGTAGATATAAATTTTACTGTTCGCGTCGCCGCATAGGATGAAGTCATTGAGTAGCCCTTGCATGCATGTTATTGTGGTTTCAAACTCCATGGCGAAAATCAGTTCCTTGTTATTTAGGCCCAGTCCGAAAATCTGCGTGGTGTTAAATTCATTGGCATTAAATCGGCATATGGAACTTTGTTACTTACATTTTGACCACAAGAAACCCACACAAGGGGTTCGATTGAACCTCGAGGTTGGCACGAAAGAATCCCGGTCACTTTGGCTTTTGCTGTTAAAGGAAATCTTTCCACTTCCTTCATGTGGTTAATCCATACAATTTCAGGCAATCGCAACCTTGCGGGTTTCAATGTCAATGATTATAATCAAGGCGTAACACCCAATCCAGACCCGGTCCCTTGAAACCTTATTTAATGTTAAGGATATATAAAAATTGATTGCATCTTGTGAAATACTTGTTCTCCAAAATTGGTTGGTTGATCTACATGGATTGCGCCTATTACATTGTACTTACTATCAATAATTGCTATCTCCCTGCAATTGGTTTTTGTGGGATTGTGCAGTTAAGTTTGAAGTCTTACCCGTCAGAGGGGCTTGGTGAGCAACTCCATATCTGTAAATCTCCTTCCAATGTGGTAACTTGTGTGAGGCACTTGATCATTCGTCCGGATGCATGGGGCATAAACTGAAAGGAAAAGTTGGAAGGGCAGATTCGAGGCAGTTTTACGAACCTTCTTCTTTACAAGGAGGGTGTCTCTCCTTAAAATGTGTATGAAACCTTCCTCACTTGAGCACCACACATCTTGAAGCGGTGAAGAACAGTATACAAAAAGGAAAGGTCTACCATAGCCAAGGTTGACAAGACCATACACCCGCGAGGATTGTATTTCCAATGCACACAGTGCTTTTGGAGGTGCAATGTTGAAAATGCAGGCGTAACCTGAGCTGGAATGCACCTCTGTTTCTGCGTGGGGAGTAGGGGTGGCTGGTGAGGATGGTGGCCTTGGAGGTGCTTTTGCCGACGGCTTTGGCGGCAAGATCTTGGATGATTGTGGAAGGGGTGGTGGTTTTTTGGGGGCTTCTGGAAAGTTCGGCAGGTGGGCCGAGTTTCTGGAGGAACCCAATTCCTTACTCTGTTCTTTTTCAGTGCCAAACCAAATGGAATCTCCTGCACATATAACTGCCCAGGCCTGAGAAAAAATACCAGGTAAGAATTAAATCAAGAAAAGACAACGACCCTGTGGTGTGGAGGTAAATCAATCTCGACGCGGCTGAATCGTGTGAGCTTTCGCTTTTTGGTGAGAGTTAGAACTGCCAAAGTATTATACTGACAATACCAGGGGGCTGTGAAAAGACTCGTGTGGTTCATTTTGCACTATCCCAAAAGCAGCATTGAGTTTCTTCAGCACCAAACTGGCACCAGGTCGCTGAGGCATTTAAATGTATGGAACGTGAATCAAGTAAAATGATGATGTGAAGTACATTTTGAGGATTACGATCCCACATTCCAAGAAGAAGTTGCTGAATAACTTCTGGACAGCTTGCAGGCAAAACAGGGCGGAGTCCATCCTTGGTTTTTCAAAGTTTTGTGATTATTAGGCAATACTCCTCAGAAAACTTACTGAGCATATTGCGGATTTGATGGACATAGTGTTAAGTACGCCTGGGTGGCCCTCTGGTTCGCCAGGTATGTGTTTACAAAAGCGAGGATCAAGCCAAAGCTCGTCAAAGGGTGGTGCACGGGTATAAGTTTCAAGGATGACCATACCAAGGCTGTAAACATCACTTTTTTCATCATAGGAAGAAATCCTGGTATCCATTGCTGTGAAGCCGATCACTATCAGTGTCATAAGCGAGAGATGAAACCTTCTGGAGCAATCCACTGCCAAGTAAGCAGCAATCCACTGGCTTGAGGAATAAGACGCTCTGATAACCCAAAATCGGCAATCTGATTGTAATTAGCGTTGAATATCATGTTGGTTCTCAAGAGTCACTTTAGCTACTGTGGGGGAATCTGGATCAAGACACTCAAGGAATACATTTGGGCTTCTGAGATCACGGTGGATGATCGCTGGTTCCTGGGTTTTTTAGAAATACTCATTTGTTTGTGAGGTACCTGGGAATGCAGGAAGGATAACCCTTTTGTAATATCGACAATGATGCGATTCTTAATACAGTTAAAAATTGTTACCAGGAAGGAAAGCTGCATTACTTGAAGGCTGGGAGGAAACATATCACTATTTTCCTTTTTTGTAGTCAGAAATAATATTACGTTTTAGAACGGGGAAGATAACCTTTGATTTCTTGAGTAGTTTATCCTGTGAGGAGAACAGAGTTAAGGAAACGATTCAAAAGGATGTTGGCCCTACCAGGGAACCTGAAGGCACCAAGCACATTACAATACGCAGTGGATCAAACATAATACCAAACAGTTCAACAACGTTGGGGTGGTGCACTGGGGAAAAAATGACAAAAACCCAAGGAAGTGAGAATTTAGGTACAGGTCTGCATAATGCTTGCTTCTCGTTTGAAATCGAGAAAGATTTTGACTATCTCAGGAGACTCGGTCACTTCTGGTGATGCTAGATTGGGTGAGAATAGGAAATTTGGGAGAAAGCAATGCCTTTCAATTCTTTGACCGCAACATGTTTCCCCTTCCAGGAAGCTCTTCAATGAGAATGTAAAGAAGGGGTAGACAACGAGGAAGAACATACTTGAAGGCAATGGCAAAAGCCCCTTCACCAAGTTTGTCGTGTAGGCGGTCATACTGAATGGAATCTATTACCAGTTATGTCATTTCAACTGGTGCCTCTGAATACCACTGTGTATCAAAGTAAAGCTACCTTTGTTTAAGCAGGTAAATTTGGAAAAGGACATGACACAAAGAAAAATACCCATAGTAACCTCAGGTGCTAAATCTCGGATTCTGTGTGCCATTTAGAAGCAAATCTAAGTCATAAGGCTCACAAAACATTCCCCCCAGTATGGGGTGTGTAGTAGGGTTCGTGCATGGTTCTGTGATCTATTCCCTCAACGATTTGCAGTCTCCGGAATTTCTTAATCCCTGGGCAGGGGATACTGTCGCATCCACCAAGAAATTTACGAATAACATCCATCAACCTGGATAAAATTTAGTGTAAGTACAAAAAGGTGGCAAATTACGAGAAAGAGAATAACTCTCCAGTTTTTACTATATCCTCCTTCGTTAAGTCAGGTATCAGTACTGGCTCAGGTGGGCCCTGAGGTTTGACAAGTTCAGAGAGCTGGTCAGAAATGCCATCCAGGGACTTGATGCAACCAGGACACACAATAGACTGAGCCATCTCACTTGCGACATTTTCGTAGAAACAATTGACAGTCCCATTTATACTTTCACTGATCTGAAGGTCTATCTAAGGTCTCTAAGTAACTATTACTTTACCATTTCAGAGGCAACTGCGTAAGCCATTCTGGAGACAGATCGCAGTGAGAGAGATAAAGAGTGCACTAGGGGACAAAAGATGAGAACTCAAAGTGGAAAAAGAAAACGAACCGGAATGAATCGATGAACTTTCAGCAAATTTGTACAATAGAAGCACCTAAAATAGGTTATGAAAGTAGACAGACAACAAGTATGCAAACCGTATTGACAGAATTGACAGTTGCCACCATGCCATACCTCCAGAGAACCTTTAATACTGAGAGAAAATTCAGAAGACTAGTGAAAATAGATATACCAGAGGGACTATATCAAGATAAAGAAGTCTGGCAACAATTCTCCCAAAAAATCCTAGAGGAAGAGAAGGGAACGTGTACATTCGTGAGGTCTCTGTCATCCCTCTAGGAGTGAGCTTTGGCCTTTGAACATCTTATGAAAAATTGAGTTGGAGTTTAGGATGTTACCATGCTCTCTGTGCCTGTGGCAATGGAATTTCTTCATCCAAAAGACATGGCACCAAAGACTGTGTGAAATGAGACACCAAAAAATATACACCACACAACCTTTGGTGGAGAGCACCGCATGGGAAACATCACTCCAAAAAAGGATAGCAGACGCAAGAGCTGTAAGGCAAACGGCATTAGTTATAACAAATTGAGGGTAAAAAATACCGATTCATGCATGTCAATGGGGTACTTGCCTTTCCACAGGTGTGCCAAATTTGAGTGATCCAAAGTCCCATTTATAACAAAATTTCCTTTGGTTGTTCTTATGTGGAGTCAACGGATAATTATTTTGAAGTTTCGCACATGATGGTAGCCATTACATCAGCAAGCCTTGAGTTGTGTTAAAAAGGTGCTCTGTAAGAAAATTGCTACCATTGAGGGTTGATAATTACAATGTTGCCCAAGTCACTGAGATAGTCTCGTAAACCCTTCCCGTAATTGTGGAGTGGATTACCTGAGAGGATCTTTGAAGTGAAGTAATACTCCCATTTCATGTAAGAATGACGCAGCGTTTTCACACTCCCGCTGTATGTTGGTCTCAAATCCACATGATCTGTTAAATGTTCTTTCATGCATTTCTTGTGTCATTGGTACATACTGTGCAAGTTCTATGTACTCATTCCAAGTTAAGTATGGCTTCACTGCGCGCCGTTCATCAATCTCTTTTGCGAGACGGCACCAATAAGTGTGGACATGACGGTGAACTAAATGAGTGGTCAAGATATATTAAAAGAGCATCTTGTTGACATTCTGGTCGTGCAGAAAGTTGGGTGAGTAATGAGCACAGATTCCCTAATCCAGCTCCCGTTGTGCAGGAAACACCAACAATATCCTTTTTCAAGTTCAGGGGAAATATGAAGCAGGCAAACTCACTCTGACACCAAATTTGCGATATCTGTCAAGGATGGGTTTGAGGTGCACATCAAGTAAATTTCTTCCTTCAGTCCATTCATCAACGTGTGTTGCAACCTGGAAATAAGTGAGTTATTTCCAACAAAAAAAGGAGTCCAGACCAGAATTATTCTGGTGAAAGACCTGCTGGCAAGGGAATGTATCTGTTTCAGCCAATAGTCAATGCGTGATTGTTCTTCATTGAACAAATTGAAAAGAACCAGGTAAAGTGCACAACCTGTAAGAAAGAACTTCGGCGATATTAGTTCTATGTGTGAAGGAAGAAAGCTACTTGGTGAGTGGGATAGTACACTTCCTGCCCTCCAAAGTCCCAGGTGCTGAATCTAGTTTGTCCTGTAGGATTTCATGAGACCAGTGCACATATGAGGGAGTGATACCAAGAGCGAGATTTCCTATGCAGATACCATCTGTGCTCATGCCATCAGTGATAAGATTTTGCAATTTGCCAAGAAGGGATGTTTTTCCAACATTTTCCTACCATGGAGAAGGAGTCAGAGTCAGGACAAGGAGAAATCTAGAAGTTGCACCTGGCCGACAGTGACAAGTTTCACTGTCTCCCAAGGTATCATTTCACCTTTGAATCATAAATAACAGAAGGATTAAAAAAAGGCCACCTTTCAAAAGGCTTGTGAAATACTGGACAAGATCAGCTGAGTCCGTCAGGGCTTCAGGTGGAATGGCCAAACCAGTGTTACCACCAAGCTTCAATGTAAATCTGGTCTAGTTTCAGTAAAGTTAGTGATGGTCGTTCACCTAGGACGTAAAGCAAGTTGCACAAGGGTGAGTGGTACAGAAGTCAGGCGATTGTCTTCCAGATTAAGTTCAGCCAGTGCTGGGAGTTTGAATATCTCACCCTCCAGTGAACCTGACTGGACTCGCCATTCCTGCACCCGGTCAATGGAATTGCCAGAGAGGTTTACAGCCTAGTATGGCTAAATTAGATCAAATAAAGGTGAGGTCTAACCTCTAACAGTGAAGAGTGTGATATCCCAGAAGGGATTGCCTTCAGGTTATTCTTTGAGAGGTTCAATCGAACCAAAGATGGGGCAAATTCGAAGAAGGATGAGGGGAAAGACTGTAATAAGTTGCCACTTAAGTCAAGTTCTTGCAAGTTTCGTATCGTGGGATGAGTTGGTGGGACTTGAGAAGGAAGGAAAAAGATTTGGAGAGCACAGTCCTTGAGGGAAAGTCCTGCATTTGGTGAGTCTTTCAGCGCTCTGCAACTTTAGTCAGATAAATCATGTGGAGGGAGCAGACTGAGCAATACGGACTGCAAAGTGCGAATATAGACATCTCCAAATTGTTGCGTCCATAATTTTCGGTCTTCGCAGCCAGTCCTCTTCCCATAGGGGTATCTCACTATCTGAAACAGGTAATGCGAACGTTGGATTCAGAAACTCTCGCTTGTACCTTTTTTTAGAGTTGAGTTATTAAATACTGACAGGGCCCATGTACAGGATAAAGAGAAACTCGGCAGCTTTTTTCCCATGCTTCTGGGTGGCCATCTCAGCCAATCCCTCGATGTCGGACTGTCTTACTCCGTTCTCAAGAAGCATTTTACTTAAAGAAAAGAATTGTCAAGGACCTGGCACCCCAGTGGTGGTAAAATTGATACCTAGCATCTTTCCACTTTCCTGAGGAAATAAAACCCTCTAGTTTGTGTAAACTTTTATAGGAAGAAAACGCAGATTGCTTTCTAACAGTATCTGGAGAAATAGCGGCTCTAAGAGCTGTGTGGAGGTAAGAGGGGGGAGTGTGCAATTATGGACTTGCCTTCCTCAAAAACCTTACTCACCCCTTCTGGAAAATCAGAAAAATAAGAATAAATTACTCAAGACCTTGTAATGTCGCGCAAGAGCATTCCATATACTGCACAGCGTGGATTTTCTTAGCCTCAGCCATGGCTTCTTCCCGGCTTAAATATTAAGTTTGGAGTGCAGTACTAAGAGGTGCGCATACGTGACACACTGTATATTTCCAGAGCGGCCTTCAATTTCGGTACCAATTAAAAGTATTTCAGCTGAGGGGCAGTGAAAGTTAACCTCTTCGTACCACTATTAAGTGTGTTAAAAAGGGAGATTGGAGGTATAAAACACCTTAGTGACAGCGTTCTGAAATGATGTGGGGGAAAGAACTGAAAAAACAAGAAGGAAGACATCTGTCTGAGGATATGAAAGTGGCCGAAGCCTGAAAAAATGAAATGTAAGAGTACGACCAGTAGGGTCATCTCCCCACCCACCTGTCATAGTCAGTTTGACCAGCTGTATCCCACAGACCCGCAGATATAGGCTTCCCGTCAATAATCTACAAAAACAAACAGTACCCTCTTAGCCAATTGCCAGAACAAGAAAAAAAAACCCCAAAAGGCACTGAACAACGCACACATGCACACGCACGTGCACGTGCACATACCACGGCAGCAGTGTAGTTGTCAAACACAGTGGGTATGTATTCTGGGTCACCAACGTTGGTCGTGTACGCTATCAACAACCGCGTCTTGTACGTCCCGTCCCCAACGCACACAAGCTTCACTGATTGCATCAGTCCCTCGTTTTCTACTCCCTACCCTGCCTGCCCTGAACCCAATAAAATCGACACTGATCGGTGTTCTTTCATCATAAGGACAAGTGATGCACCCACCCAATCATTATCCATGGAGCCAACATAGTGCACTTAGCAGTACCAGTTTCTGTGTGCCCCACGGCCTGTCCACGGGCCAGATCCAAAATTGTTGATCAAACACAGGAACCAACAGACGATGAACACAACACCCAACGGTAGTTCCGCCACGGGCGCGCAGCCCCCCCAGCAGCACCTCCCCCAACAGACCACACTCAACCGCTACCTCCAGCCGCTCCCCGCCACAACCACCGCCCCGTCTCCCCCCGCCACTTCTGTGCTGTCCCCCACGGCCCTGCTGCTCTCCCCGACCACGGCCCCCCCCGCAGGCCACCACGGGCACCATCACCCTGCTGCAGCTCGACACCACGTCGATGCAGGGCGGCCCCGCCACGGCGTCCTCGCCCATCCCCACGCTGCTGACCCCGCAGCCCTACACCACCACCACCGCCACCGCGGCCCGCGTGGGCTCCAGCGGCACGAGCCCCGTGGCCGCCGCCGTCCCCGCGACCAGCACGGGCGCGGGCACGACGCCGGGCACCGGGGGCGGGGCGACTGGGGCGCAGGAGGTGAAGAGGCCGTACACGGTGCAACTGTCGGCCGAGTGCTACTTTGTGTGCTTCGCCCACGCCCTGGCGACCGAGAAGGAGGAAATTATGGGTCTGCTGCTGGGCGACTGCGTGTTGGACCACAGGGGGCTCGTTGTTGGCGTGTGGGGAGTCCTGATGCTCGAGAGGAGTGACAAGAAGAAAGATAGGGTCGAGATATCGAGCGAGCAGCTGGCCTGGGCTACCGCTGAGGCTGAGGTTTGTACCGCGCGTGCGCGGTGATTGGGATTCTGACCTGTTTTTGGTAGAGGTTGTCAGAGAGGATACATCGCCGAACGCGCATTGTTGGATGGTATCACTCACATCCACATATCACTGTGCACCCATCTCACGTGGGTATGTGAAAATTCGGATTCAGTAAGATTTTTAGTTTATCTTGTGCAGATCTCCGCACTCAAGCTATTTGGCAGACTATGGATCCTACTTTTGTTGGTCTCATTTTCTCTTGCTTCAACCACGATGCGGCAAAGAAGGTTTTCTTTCTCTCACGTACTTGATACTGGTAACCGCATAAAGATTGGCCATGTACAATATATTGCCTTCCAATCTTTTCAAACATGTTTGCGTTACCTCCCACTTCTAAAAACTTACTTTATTATCTTTTCTCTTCTATTTGCGGATCACAGTAGAAGGGTTTGTAACCTATCATCCTTATTTTTTTTTTCCAACTTTTATTTAATGGGCTTTTCCTGCTAGACCACAAGAAATCAATATCCCGATTAACATCCTGAGGCAAGTGATAAATCAACCAGTTCCAGTAATATCACAGTTGGCCCAAATGCAAGAGAACATGCAGAGAGAAGAACATGACTCATACATGAAATCCGTTGTTTCTCCGACTAAGTCTGTATCTTTCAATAAACCTTCTGTCACCTAATCTCGCTGCTTCCAAAAGGTTGCCACCAACCCTGACACTTTTGCACAACAAAGCCGTTTATGAGAAGTCCCTGTGCCGCTTGATAGAGTACGGCTGTACACCACTGATAAAGACGCTAGAAGCCAAGTACAAGCAGAACCAGAGAATTGTGTGTATAACGACAAATCCCCAATGCTCTAACGTGTTTCTGTAGCTCAAACTCATTGAGACCCAGTTAGCCTCAGGAGGCTCCAATTCCATGTAACAAAACACCCAAATCATCGATCACAACATCAGTTCCTGCTTTGCTTCGTGGGGTTTTTTTTTAATAGATCGCAGATCGAGACGCATTTTCGTTTGAAGAAGCGATACGATGCAGCGGCAAATAGCGGCTGTGGTTGTGCCCCCTTCATCGTCTACACCACCACCACCATCCAGTCCCGTCATAATCAACCGGAATCCTACTCCCCAGCAACCACCGCCCCAACAACAACAACAACAACCAAAGCAACACGGTACAGCAGCGACCACGACCACGACGACCACGGTTGGTGTTGCCCCGGCACAGACCCACGTGCAGCACATCACACACCAGCACCAAGTGGCATTGTCCCCCGTGTCCTCCGTGCCCAGCCCCGCTCCCCCGATCGTCGTGTACCATCCCCCCCCCACGCAGCCCCCACCCCCGCCCGGCCCAGCGTCCTCCACCGGCGGCGGCAGAGGTGCATGCACCGGAACCGGAGGCGGCGGCAGAGGAGCGGGAAGGGGAGGAGGGGGAGGTGGGGGAGGGGGAGGACCGGGGGGGCGGCAGCACCACGAGGCGGGGATGTACCGGGACCCCTGGGCCACGGCCCGCACCGTGCCCGCCCCCGCCATGCAGTGCGAGCTGTTCACGCCGATCACGCACAACCACCACTTCCTCTCCCCGCCGGCCGCTCCTCCCCCCTCCCTTGCCCCCGCCCCCGCGCCCACACCGGCCAAAGGCGCCGCGGCCACCAGCACCAGTGGTGGCAGCAGTGGCTACGCCAACAACAACGAGGGGTACATCGCCCCGATTCCAATGCCCATTGGCGACGCCACCACCACCGCAGCAGCAGCATCAGCATCAACAAGTGTGATCGGTGGTGGTTGCGGTTGTGGCGGGGTGATCACGGTGACCAGCACAACCGCCGCACAGCCCTACATTCAGCTGATCCAACAACTACAACCACAATCACAATCACAATCACAAACACATTCACAGCAACAGCAGTACTGTGGAAGTGGAACGGCTTCTGTGGGCACACAAAGCACCACAAATACTACCTGCATTACACTGGGACCCACACCTGCGGCAACCAAATGCAAACGTGAGCGTGAGGACATTAGCGAACAGACACAGCAGGATGGCCCCAACATATCAACACCCCCAGCGCAACAACAACCTCAACAGAAAACACAACAGTCACAACCACAGCCACAGCAGCCGCGGCAAGTAACAGGGGCAAATGTGTCTAGTTCCATCACATCCACATCTGTACCCACACCCATACCCGTGCCTCCTGTACCCATCCAGGTAACGCGAGTGGAGATTGTGCAACCACAAAATACGAGGGAAAATGGGCCCTCAAGAGATGGAGAATCAGGTGGTAGTGGTGGTGTTGCCGCCGATGCCAATGACATGAGAAATTCGAGGGCTTCTGCACCACAGCGTATTCAAGTTAAGCGAGAGCAGGAGGACTGTGTCATAACCCAAGTGAATGAGCCGAAACAGAGGGAGAAGCATGACCCGGTTCGCGAATTCCCAGTTCCACAGGACCATGTTAGCCAGGAACAGCAAATGCCGCCAGAGCAACAAGATATTGTGAGGCGGAGATTGGAGGAAAGGATGAAAGTCCAAATGGACATGCTGGCAACCCAAGGCTATGGTATCGCCACCACGGCGGCTTGTCTTCCAACACCTGCAATTCAGGCAGCCCCAGAGGTTATGGCGAGGCCACCAGTCTCCCTGACTCCCGTTTCGTATTCTTTTGGCGGTCAAGCGTTCCTTCCTAGTGTGCTGGAACATTTCAGAGTCAGCCAACCTCTAGGGATGATTGTGGAGCAAGCCATGACACGTTATCAAGTATGAATAATGATTATATGTCAGTAAAGGGGCGAACTTACCCATTCAGTACGAATCCTGTGGAATCCCCGAACACATTTACGTCTGCTGTTTGCTGTGCTATTATGGGATGAAACGCTTTGTACGTGCGCGATGGAAAAGAAACTCCAAATATGACCCCACCCAAAATATTGACGTAGAAACCGAACTGCAACTGTCTGACTTACTGCAGTACTTCAGCTTAGGGCACGCCTCTTTTTCCTAATTTTAGTATCCTTATTCTCAATCAGTTTAAACTCCTTCCTGAGTTATATGGATCAATTCCTTCAAATCATTGGAGGCTCTTACTTGCACCAGGCAGTAATGGTATGCCTCTTGATAAGCTTCTCCACTAAATAAAGTAGAGCATTTCAAGCAATTGGGAGATTGCCAAAAAGTTAGTGGGCCTTTATAAAGACACCTTTTCCTGTTTTTTGGTCTGTTCGACTTCCACTAGGTATTCCTAGTCACCACAACCCTTGCCGCACTTATAATCCCAACACCTAGGCAGCAAGCCGAGAGTCTTGAAGATGTGTTCTTTCAGTTTGGGTGGGCGTTTTTTGTTCTTGCCAAAAGTATTCCTGTGTTGTCAAGTTGCGGTACCTCCCTCATTAGTTTGATAGGGTACAAACTGAAGGATTCACCTCAAATGGGACAATGCTTAGGCTTTTTGATTTACGTATTGTACAGTGTAATATATCAGAGCCCCCTCGCATTAAGAAAGTGCAGTATGCTTGCACTTACCTTTGATTGATTTTCTCAACGGGAATTGTTAGAGTTTGACGCTTCCAGCTTAACTGACATGTTAATTGTCTCCAGTAAGCTTGTCGAGCTAGAACCTCTTATAAAAAGTACCGTACTCCGTGGCACTTTTGCTGATCTATTGTCTGAGGTAGCTTGGTATCTCATCGACCTTCTCTAATTTGTCTTACTTAATTAGATGGGAAGATCTTTGGGAATACGATTACTTCAAACTCCAGAGGGGTACGTAATGGATAAGGAGAGATGAAATAGGAGACGGGGAGGGGACCTCAAAAAATAGACAAAATACCTACTTCTATCCTAGTGTTCTGGTACCAGTGTGTGAACTCACTCCCAGCAATCGCGATCTTCTAGTAGATGAAGTTCGACTACAATTTAGAACTACAGGGGATTTGAATGAATATCTTTTATTGTTCGGTATTACACTTACGTAACTATTCCTTCACATAATTTTTCAATAGGAACGGAACTAGCTTTTGATGACCCAAACCCTAACGGTGAAATTTTTTCCCGAACGTTGTTTATAATTAATTACTCACAGGACTCAGTCCTTATCCACTGCAAAAGTTGCAACCTCTACCATTGAACCCCTCTTATGATGACGGCAACACTTGTGAAACTAGCGAATTGCTTGGGAATACGTTCTCTGCTGGTGCTCCTGAAATTGTGCAAGGTGGCAGCTGTGCATATGAGGCCAGCATAGGCACGACTACTCATCTAAGTGTATTAGATTCCAGCACTCCCACATACTGTACTACAATGAATGGCGAACATTTTTCTCTTGCTACTCCCTCCTGGCTTCAATCCATCCTGTTAAATAGGGTATTCAACACTTCGGTGATAATCATTGACTTTCCCCCAGGCGCCAAATCCAAGCAATCACTTTGTAGGTTTTGCACGATCTGCGGGTTATCTGCCTTCAAGCTCACTGAATGTCTTGCATTCCATATATTTTGGTTTTTACTACTGGAGCATGTTTATTTTCCCCTGAAGGCAATTAGATCCCCTTTTGACATCGAATGAACTTGGACAGCACTTTATCCAGCATTCATTCAGTTTAACGAGATTATTTTACATGTATCCACCTTTTTCCCTCAACATGATTTACCATAAACAGGCTATTGGAGTCTATCCTTGCGTCAGAGTTGGAATCAAATAGAGAGGTTACATCCTAATTGTACTACAGTGAAACTCATTCCACGCATAGCCACATAATAGTGCCAGAATGCTTTTAAACAAAGACTTCCTTCAGAGCATTGCCTGCATTTGTGCCATTATTGTAGCATATGTGTACATATTACAAGTCAAGTTCACTGATGTTTTACAAATTTGGTCAATTGACTGCATAGTAGTAGCTTCAGTACTACCGGAGATAGCCAGATTACAGTGGGTGAGCTACTGTGCATATGTGAAACAACTGAAATTATAAATAGGAAGTACTTCCAAAAGATCTCAAATCGTACATTGAGCGTACCCACGACCTCATCCTTCTCTCTGAAGGCTGGCATTCCGGATCCTTAGCAATTGATATAACCATGCCACCATCCACAGTACCACTCGAATCGAATACTTCAAGCTCACCGGCAGCAGTTTCCTTACCCCCAACCTCTCCCGGCATTACCAGTGCAGGTATGCCTCCCAAGAATCCTCAACTAAGATGGGATATACTGAGCAGTCCACAAAAATCACTGGGCAAAAAATTCAACCAAACCTCTGGTACAATTTTACCTTTTCTTTTTTTACAATTACCCACACCACAGGATCACCACCTGGATCAAAATTGTTCATTGTTAAGGTATGTCATTAATCCCCTGTTTTTTTTTCAACATGCAAAGGCATTTCTCCAAAAAGTTGCGAAGCTATCCTTCATCCGGACAAGAACTCTAGTGGAGGGACTAAAATTGAGTCTTGATGCAGTGCAGCATGTATTGTATTCACTACAAAAATTAAAAATTTTTCAATTTTATTATTTCATCTCCTCCATCTCAAACCTCTAACTCAACTTCAGGTTCTGTCGGCCGTTGCTTTCATATTGCAGTATCCCAGGCTGATGCTTGATAGACACGTTGATCACATTATCCTTTCCAGCCTTTATGCAGTCTGCAAAGTTATGAAAGCGAAGCTGACGTTCACCGAACTTGTGGGCCAATACCTTAAAACCCTACCGTTCTCTTCAGAGAAGGTGCGCTACAGCATTTTGGTCCCGTTCCATTTATTCTTACACCCCTTAGATAGTTACATGCATACCTATCAATGAGGGGAAGTGGGGAGATATTATCGAATTCTACAATAAAGTCTATATACCCTACATGTCGGACTATTGGAATCACATCTCCAAATCCATAGCAGCAGAAGAAAAGGGAACTTCCACAACAGCAACCACAGCAGCAGCACCGGAAAACACACCCGCATCATCAGCACTGTTCATCAACAAACCAGAGGATGGTGATGATGACCCACCCATCGCCGACGAGGACACCAGAGCCGGCATAGGAACAGCACTAGCCACCACTACCGGTGATGATTCTGACATGGACTATGGCTCATGTGAGGGTGACCCTGAAGCTGATGTGATGGACTCCACGTCATCAACATCAGGAATCCTGCTGCCGGCTGATGATGAAGTTGACAATGATGATGACGAGAACCAGAGCCCCAGGAAGCTGCAGACCAGGTTCATATTCGGCCGGTCTCCTTTGAGGGTATTTTACATCCGAACTCTATTCCCAAATAAACTGACTTGGATCACACAGCACCTTCAGAAAATAAATGAAGCTGTTGGCTCTCACCCTATCACATCCGCGTCATCAACCAACCTCACCATCCCCAACAGCAACAACAATAACAAATCCTAGACAGCCCAAGGCGTTTGTGACAGTCACGCCAAACGCAAAAACAACATCCACGAAACATCGGGGGCGAATCCTCGTCTGGGAATTACCTTCTCACCCACATTTACACCCTGAACAGCGAGACACCTTTGATAATCACTGAGAATGGTCCTTGTAAAGAAAGTAAGAATCAACTGTGTCGGGGTACATTCGCAGCAGTGATTTCCACAGACAGATCGGGTTAGCAGCAATCACAGCCAAAGAACGTTTTCGCTTGCTCTGCGCCGTTTTCCTTTCCTGCCAGTTTTGGTGTTAATTAATTACACAACACGACAGCAATACTACCTATTTAACAAAACAACAAGCCAAACGCCAAAGATAATCCTTAAAACCCAGTCCGCAAACACACAACAGCAACATGCGCCTCATGGCCGCCAGTGGTCCACCAGAAAATAAAAGCCCCCAAGATCCTCCCCCCCTCGTTCCCCCGCAAACGGCATTAACAACATTACAACCAACCAGCCACAGTGGCATCACACTAATTGCCATTGCCCAAGCCTTTGGCGCTGCCACAAACGCAAACTGCACAAACACCAACAACATCAGCAACAACAACAAGAACGGAGGACAACAGGACGACGACAGGAGACAATCGCGGCACCATCGCGGACACCGTAAGGGGGGTGGCGCGATGACGGTGTCGTTTGTTTATTATGGGAGGCGGAGCTGTGCGCAGCAGGTGCCGCCGCCGACGCCGCCGTTGGCGCCTTCATCGCCGGCATCTCATTTCAAGGAAACGGTGTGGGGCATCGGCGAGAGCATGGACGACTTCGTGTTCCTAATTCTGGACTCCAAATGCTTCCCTGTGTACATAAACAGCGTGGGAAGGCACCTCCTGGAGATGAACGAAATGTAAACCATATATATATATATAATGTGTTCACAAAACAAATGACTATTTATGAAACATAAATAGGAAGGTAAAAGGATACTCAAATAGTTATAAGAGAGTATCCTCTCGCGGACTAAAATGTACATCTAAAATCATTCACAAGAGAAGGAGAAATATTTCTCCGCGTTTTTTCCTCTCTTATACTTATTACTATCCTAGATAAAAATATGTATAAGATGACGCTCCCACATAGTATCTCCTAACACCGTCTTTCAGATTGCCTACTGTACGGGAATCCACGATTCCGGGCGTAGCCACGTTTTGTAACTCTACATTCATTGAATCCTTCATGCCTGAATCAGAACGGCAAAGGACCTTCGAAGAATGGGCCAAGTTCGTTACCGAAGTGCCGATAGGGACGCCTCATATCTACGACACCCTTTTCAGCACACCAAGGGGACCACTCCCCGTCCATGTCACTGACACACCCCTCTATGATTCCTCATCAGGCCATCACTTCGGCATGCACCTGTTCAAGCTCATAGACCCACATGACCCATACAGAAACCTACAACCTGACCCAAGAGTGCAAGACATGGCTGAGGTTCTACAGCAAAGCTTGGACCATTGACACACAACACACCTTACCAAATTGTAGGATTGTAACAGTAGGTCGCTAATCAAGAGTTTAAAATTTTTTCTTTTTTTTTTTTCAGTTGGATGGCAAAATGAATTAAAGACCATATTAAATGAATGTCGGGATGTTGCTTAGAGCTGGCCGCAGTTGGCAATGACACAATCCTTGAGGGGCTTATCGGACCTTGCTGGCTGGCGCTCAATCTCGTGGACGAGGTCCATTCCGGAAGTTACGCGGCCGAAAACCTTTTGTCAAGGTTAGTTGGGGTGACAGGGAATTACAATAGAGCGGAGCATACCACGTGCTTGCCGTCCAACCATGCGGTCTTAACGGTGGCTGGGGACGTATTAGTTAACGCGGGTGGAATAAAGGCTAAATACTGATGAAGAACTGGGATCCGTTAGTGTTGGGTCCAGCATTGGCCATGGAGAGCTGTCCCTCGCCGGTGTGCTTAAGGGTGAAGTTCTCATCGTTGAACTTGCTGTATGTTGTTAAGCAAAAGGGTGACATTTCAATTCACTTACGTTCCGTAGATAGATTCTCCTCCTGTGCCGTTGAAGCGGGTGAAGTCTCCTCCCTGAATCATGAAGTCCTGAATGCACCTGTGGAAAATGCTGCCCTTGAAGTGGAGTGGCTTGCCGCTTCGTCCCTGCACAGAAACGCAGTTAATTTACTGCAAGTAAACAAAATTATCATATTATAATATAATTATTCTCATCGACTTTAGTTGTAATGCATAATAAAATGAATTTCTCAACAAAAAAACGATAAACGTACCATTCCCTTCTCGCCGGTGCAAAGCGCCCTGAAGTTTTCAGCGGTCTTGGGGACAACATCGTTGAACAACTCCATGACAATGCGGCCCTTGGGTTGACCACCAATGGTAATGTCGAAGAATACTTGTGTGCGCGACATGTCGTAGATCCGGCTGTCAAAAGGTTGTTTGTTGGGTTGGTTTGTTTTATTTTGTTGCTTGCGCAAGATGAAGAAAACAGAAAAAAATTGAACGAAACGCAATCGTGAGTGACTCTTTGAAAACTGAAAACCTCTCCAGGCAATCTGAGACCTTCTAACTTTCCAAAGCACTGTGTACGCGAGTAAGCATGCACATAGACTGGTATTGAGAGTACCACTGGGACACCCAAAGATTGGAGGCCATCTGCTAACAATCAAAAAAATGCATAGTGGCGGCGATGCGAGCGGCAACGGAAGCGGGGGCGACGCCGAAGCGAGATCCCGCGCCGAGACGATGTCAGTGTCGGCACTCAAGGAGTTGCTGTTGGCCAACGGCGTCGACTTCACGATGTGCATAGAGAAGCGCGACCTGGTGGACCTGGTTTGCGAGCGCCGCCTCGTCCCGGCTGCTGTCTCCAACAAATCCGCGTCATCGCCTTCGTCAGCCCCGTCGTCAGCGACGAGTACGAGTACGAGTACCACGACTACTACGGCTGCTGCTGATGGTGCTGGTGGTGGTGGCCACGATGTGAGCTTGTCATACTATACTACCTTACCTTATCCTTTTCCCACACTTATATAAGTTTTATTTTGCTTGTTGTTATTACCATTGTTAACGAAATAGTGAGGAAAGTCCGCACACTATTTTTTTTTTCCCCCCCATTTTTTAATGCATTTGGTTGCACTGGTGCATTGGCCAGTTTTATTGAATAGAAATAAGCATGTGTTAGTATCTAACATTTGGAATTATGCATAGGAGCCCATGCACTACCCTGACCCGGATGACGATGTTGGTGTAACCCCTCCACATAAACACACGGAATCAACCACTGCGACTTCCAGCACACCAACATCGTACCCCGACCCGGATGATGATGTGGGAGTGCATCCCCCTCCCAGCCATGCAGCCTCGGCAAGTTCAGCAAGCTCGGCAAGCTCTTCATCTGCATCAAGTTCTTCAAGCAGTGCTGGTAAATCAGCCTCGGAGTTCTTAAAAGGCGTAAATCTCTATGACATACTTGAGGTAACCTTCCCCGTTGTGCCTCCCGAGGTTTCCAGTGACCCTTCACAGGTTCCTAAAGACGCAACTCAAAGCCAAATCACAAAAGCGTACTACCGTCTGGCAAAAATGTATCACCCAGATAAAAACCCTGACAACCCACAGGCTGAAGATAGATTCAAGATGATCTCAGAAGCGTATCAGGTACCTCAGAACAGATAAATTACAGGCTCACATAAAACACAGGTACTCAGTGATGTCGAAAAAAGAGAAAGATACGACAAGGTAAATTTCTCAATCTTTGAATCAAGAATTATTTACTCCTTCACCAGCTTGGAGTGTGGGATGAGGCAGACATGACTGATCCCAGACAAGTAAGCTTTCGCTTCCAATTTTCTCTTCTCACAAACTTGAAGCTGTTCACAATGCTCTTTGGTGGTGGAAAATTTGACGATGTGTGCTACGTTTTTCTGCAAAAAAAGTTCTAACACACGGAAAGATATTTTCCACACCCCTTATAGACCTCTTGGACATTGCCGGTGCGGATGAAAATGCTGATCCTATGGTGATGCGTGCTCAGTATGACCAGAAAAAACAACAAAAAAGGCAAGAGTTAGCAACAAAATTGATTGCCAAACTGGAACGTATGTTAACGTTTAATTACCATGCCTAATGGGTTTTCAAAGAAATTGTACCAGAAATGACTACAAGTGCGAAGACACGAAGCTTGAAAGCACGGTTGGCTGAAGAGGCGGTGGATCTTGTGGAAGCCCCGGGAGGAGCGGAGTTGTTATACCTTGTTGGTTACGTTTATAGTCAAGGTTGGCTTTTCTCAACTACCAAGGAAAATCAATAACTTTCAAAGAGGGCACCCAGCACCAGGACTCATTTTTTGGGATACCCGCATTACTCTCTGAAATCAAAGAAAAAGGACATCTCGCCAAAATGACAATATCGACCATTGCCTCAGCAGCCAAAACCCAATCCCAGTACGAAAGGGTATTCTACTCAAAAATATTACACTACTAAAACATGTAACAGGCGGAGCAAGCGGAGCGCAATGGCCAAGAGGCGCCCAATTCAGAGCTACTTGAGGGTACTACTTGCCACCTCTATTCTTGTTGATTAACAAAAAAAAAGCCGGCCTCAAGATGATGTGGAAGGCTGGTAAACTGGAAATTGAGCTCACATTGCGGGAAGTCTGTGAAATAGCTATGGAAATCCCTCCCGGCGTTCCATCCCCCAAAGAAGTGAAGTCCCGGCGAGCCAAGGCACTAGAGTTACTTGGTGATCAATACAAGCTGGTTGCCACAGCCGCGCTCAAGGCCGGTGGCTCACCTGGACCATTTGGTAACTAAAAGCAACTGCCCGACCGGTTTCGCTTTGTATTTCCAGCAGGCTATGGACCCACCAACTAAAACAACACACTCTCCCAACAACAACAAAACTATATGCTCAACCGTTGTTGCCGTTTTGTATTTGAGAAACACACTAACACCCACCAAAAAAACTTGAATAAAAAAATAAGTTTATTTTACACGCGTTATTGTTGGATTCACATTTCTTGCTTGTGTTTGATTGTTGTGTATATTCAGGAGGATTGGTTTGTTGTTGTGTGAGTACGGGTATGATGTGATGCAGAAGAGTGGTCAAGAGCCACATCAAGAGTGGGGGATACATAGCTTCCACCACTAGTAACAACCACCCAGGATTCCTCAGTCTCTGGAGGAATACTGCCGGTGTATACCCCTATGTTCCTGAACACGCAACTTAGTTGTAGTTGTACGGGAGTGTGTTGTGGTGGAACTTACTTGTCGAACACAATCGGATCAATGGTAAGTGATGATGCGTCGATGCTCTCAACAAAGGCAAGTGCGTTGTATAGGCTGCAGGGATTAGAACATCATAAACTTCAGTGCTCAATATTAGGGGTGATGTGTACCTTACAACGTAGTACCCAGCCTCAGTAATCATCTTATCTTGTGCCCGGAAGTTCACAATGTATCTAAGAATAGGGGAGATTTTGCCCTCTTAAAGGAAAAACCTTACTGAATGTTTGAATGTAATCCGGGAGGATTCACTCTCAGCAAAGTATAAATAAGCACAGGCAGGAAGTCATCGGCGCCAGCACTTTTGGGGAGAGTTCCTAAGAGCGATAAATAAAATTTCACTTTGGAATATACACACCAAATAATTTTCTGCAGCATTCTATGATTACCAAAATTTTACTAAGCGGAGATCGGGCACTCATCAGTTGAAATAATACTTAGTAGTGATAAGAGAAGTGGTTTTTTGGCGGAATGTAATACTTTCTCCGCATTTGGTCAAGGCGGGTTCGTTAACGTTTGAGGGAGGAATATCGAGGTGTTCGGGTAATATGAACGCTAATTTACTAATCTGTGGGGAAAGTAAGCCTAAAATGGGAGAAGTCATTTGTTTTACCGTCTCAAATAAATGAATGTCCTTGTTCGTATCAACTGCGGGTGCAAACACTCTGAAGCACGTCGGAAGAAACAAAATTTTTTCAGAAATACCTTGAATAAAGTTTGTCCATTACATATTTTTCAAGACAGTCGTATCTGCGTGAACTTAGTAAAGTTTTTCTTTTTAGTAATTTCGTACAAAAGGACTGCAGTAAAATTTTTACCAAGAATAAGGGCCAGATCTCGAAAAGTTACCCTCATAAATGCCTGAACCTTTGGGGCACATTTCTCAGTATCCAGGGTTTTTAAAAACCTTGTGAAGTTGGTAAGTGGTATCTCTTCGTCCTTATAATGTACGATTCAATAGAACGGCAGATTGAAGTGCATTCGGGGGCAGCAAGTCCAGACAGAAAAATATCATACAACTTTGGTGGAATCTCCTCAAACTAAAAACTTAGTTCACAAAACTTGAAGTGGGTGGTACGAACCTCAGACTTGTTGTAAAATATCTTCTCTGGTTTGGTGGGCTGGGACCACCACCAAGACCAAGGCAGAAGCCACGATGATCCGTTCTGCTGGTGACCTAGCTGCAATGTTGGACACAAAACACAAACACGCCCAATCTTGGTTGTACCCCACCAATGACATTACACATCAAAGCAACCATTACTAATATGTCTACAAGTAAGTAGTAGTACTAGTAGTAATACCTGTCTGCGAGGAACCACTCCCACTGTGGGCACTGGCACCACTCACTGTTCCGCCGCCGCTGCCGCTGCTGCTGCTGCTGCTACTACTACTACAACATGTACAGGTTCCCCTGGTGGTCTCAGTCGTCGTCGTGGCCGCGGTGGCATTGGCCGCCAAGTCCACGGCCCCCCCTCCAGCTCCATCCTGCCATGTCGCCGTGTGTCCTCCCTTGTTGCTGCTGCTGCTGCTGCTGCTATCGTTGTCGTCGTCGTTGCTGCCGTTGCGGCCACTGGAAGTGGTGGTGGTTGTGGTTGTGGTTGTGGTGGCCACGGTGACCGACACGCAAGCGTGTGCCCGCCTGGTGGCCCAGCTCCCCAGCGTGGCCGACGACATCGTGGTGGTGTCGTGGTGGTGGTGTTGGTCATGTGCTGCAACGGCAGCGGCGGCGGCGGCGCTCGGGGGGCGAGGCTCCCCGCACACGTTGCTCCTCACCCCCTCGTGGTGCTGTTGGTGGCTCCCACGGCTGCTGCTGCTACTGCTGCTGGTGCTGCCGACGCCTACGATGGTCCACGTGGACGTGGGGTCGCCGCCCCTGCCCCCGCCCACGTCATCTACCTCCTCGTGTGTGGTGGTGGTGGTGGTGGAGCTTGCTGGTGGCGGTTGTGGTGAGCAAGCAGGCGGCTTGCGAAGCATCCACATTCGCTGGTTTGTTTACTTTTCGTGGAGACCAACTTGGGGGGGCCGCTGCCGTCTATTTTCGCTGGAGGAAAGATGGTGAGGACACGCGTTGGTGTGTGTGAAGCAGTTGGAGACCATCAAGGAGTCTGGAAGTGGATTTTGCAGGTTAGACGAATCTGATTTCCGGAAGAAAGAAAGAACGGTGACGTTTGCGTTGTGGTGATACGCTATCGCTCTCCTTTTTTTTTCCTTGCTAGTTTTTGTTCTTGTTTTTCGTATTATGGCGAGCACTTTTTTTTACGTCTGCACAGACTCAGTGAGTTCACAAGGACAACCCATAAGTCCTTTGATTTGTTTGTGAATATGTCTGCCATGTACCACGACCAGTACGCGTCAATGACAATGAACCCCAACATGGGTGTCGTTGTTGATGGCAGCGCCACCGATGCGAATGCCATCAACAGCGCAAACAACAACAACGGGCCTGTTGGAGAGAACTATCAAGACTTGACTCCAGAGGAACTCATGAAAGTGCTATCCCAGTGTGCATTCCCAGACCCGTTTTCGGGTTTTTTTTTTAAGGACTGATTTCCTGCTTTTAGTGATTGGGAGTCCTTTCTGATAAATGAACAACCAATTAACAGTAAGTACCGCCCTATATTATTTTGAGCTAAACGTGTGTTGAAGCACTTAACCCACTTGATTCTGCATCTCAAGCTGCATACGACTACGTGACGCAGCAGCCACAGCAGCAGCCTCCTGTATATCAGCCCACTCAAAACAACCCACAGTATCAGCAGATGCACTACCTGCAACAGGTCGTGTGCAAAAAAAAAAAAAACCTCTCTTTCTTACGGAGTTATAACCAGGATCCACTGATAACCCCTCCAACAATAACTTCACATGAAGACATACAGCACACAATTTTTGAGGTATACTCATCCTTTGTTACTGTATCTAGTATCTCACATTGACAGGGTCCCACTGACTTTTCACAAACCGTTTCAACACCCGTTTCTACACCTATCAGCACTCCACTTCCACCTTCCAACCAGCTCTCACCATCTCCTTGTCTTCTAGCATCCAATTCTCCACAATATCGTCAGCCATTCAAGAACATACCTCCCGGTTTGCTGTTCTCAAGGCAAACTGTTGATCAATTGGAGACAGTTTTCTCAAATTTTGAAACGTGCAAAGAATCTATTGCGAGAATGGGCCAGGTCAGAATTATAATAGAGTTACTCAAAGATTAACTTTTTCAGGTGCAAAGACACGCACTTTTGACCAACAACCAAGAAGAAGTCCAATGGTTGGCTCGCAGTCAATGTGAACTCGAAAAAGTAACGGTTTACGTTGGAAACCACATATGTAACTTCACTCATTAGACCCTGAGAGAAATAATGGAAGCTATAACTAATATACACTCATCCCAATTTTTGGCTCCACCAGAACTACAAAAGGCAAGCAGTCAATCCCTACTTTGCACCCCTAACAGTTTATAGATAACTGTTATGCAGCAGGAGCTTATTATAAACAATACACAACTTCAACTGTATATTAATGAACTGCGCCAAGCACTCACTGCAGCTGGAAAGCCATCTTGGTAATTTAATTTTCTTGCCACTACAGTTCTCACGGTTTTGAACCGTCAGTTTTGCTTCCCTCGTTATCATACAACAAGAATTTCCCAGTGTCGTTTCTAAGAATCGCGTGTTGGATGACTCCCCTATAACCGTTGAACTTCTCACTGGAGCGACCGACCAACTCAAAGCAATTTCCGATATCAAAGTCACACCGATATTGGAAACAACCCCTCAGAAAGTACCAACTCACCGAATGATTTGTATTTATCCAACAAGTTTCCAACTTACGATTTAACTGTGAAAAAGCTGTTGAGAGTGGAACAACAGATGAAACCAGGAGACTGTTTACATTTACACTCAAAATGACCGCAGGAACAAGAAAAACACCTGCATTTCTAAAGTTTGCTGAGGTCCTTCCCACTGACATATTAACAAAGCATCAAAGGTTCACTGGAAAAGCTGATTATGTTGGGGGGTCAGTTGGACTGGAAAGTCAGCTATCTAAGCCCTTTGTAGTTATTACCAATGAATGTCAATATGAAGAAAGTGACGGTACACTCCTCAAGAAAGTTGCTTTTGGACAAAGTGTAAGACTCGTTTGTACTAAACTCTCGATTAATACAAAACAAGATGGAAATACCATGGCCACTGTTTGCCAATCATCTCCAATTGCACTTTGCCCGCTCGACACGGCAAGATTTTTCTTCCCCAGAAAGATGCCTTTCTCCTCTAGATCTGAACTACTTGCATACCAAGTTCTTTGGTTAGGACACACAAAGCATTAAGTTGTACTCACATCTGACTAGGAGGCAAAATGATATCCCAGGCACAGTTTGACACTTTTTGGAATTGGTTTGGGAAGGTTCTCCAAAGAGTACGTTACCAAAGACACATTTCCCAGATGTGGAAAGAAGGGTACCGTTTCATGTCACCAACAGTTATTTTTACCACTCATTGTAAACAAAGATTGATATATGGATTCCTGACTCGGGAAGAAACTGATGATATCCTCCGAACACGGGAACCTGGTACCTTCGTAATACGATTCAGTGAGAGTCATCCTGGGATGTTTGCCGTTGGCTATAAAGTTAGTTCCAAACCAGATGACACAGGACACTACTTGGTCAGGTACCTTGTACAAAATAACAATTTGTAATAAAATCCACCAAGGCCAGATGACATTGGTACAAAAAAGAGTCTTCCAGACTTTATTGGGGATGAATCCCAGTGGACGAGAATACTGCAGGTCCGTTGTGATCAAGAAGGGCGACCGCAATTGCGATCCTATCCAAAAGCCGTTGTATTAGAAGTGTTCTACTCCAAAAAGGAAGCTGTGAACGCCTTTGTTTGTCTCCCGCAAAAACTCCTTCCTCCTAAGCGTTTTTCTAGGATTATGACCCAGTTGTCAGGAAGAGCACAGAGCCCCCCACAACTTACGCATCCAGGCAAGCATCCCAATAGCATACCCAACCTCACACAAAAATAATCTTAACAACAGAATGCTGCACATGCTTCCTCTCACCGGCCTGGGGCATACAGCACCCCCCTGTGCAGTAGGAGACACCACAATACTGACCGGGCCTCCACTCCACCAGCTACCATCAACCGGAACATCGACCAGTGACCTGCAGCACCAGCATAATATGTCCCTGACCCCGTCATATCCTCCCTCCACCCCAACAACCACCACAGTTGCCACATCAATCCTCCCACCCCCGCTCATGCAGCCACTGGGCAGAACCACCCCAATCACAACAAATAATAATAACAGCAATCCCATGGGTTCCAACATCACACCCATGACACCAGGCAATCCCCCAACACCCGGAACCGCATCAAACACATCCTCGTCCCCAATGCCACCATCCAGCAGTAGTACTAGCAGTGTCACATTACTACCACCCACACACCACCTCACAATAGCACCGCCTCTGAGGCAGCCCCCCAACAGCATTCCCTCATCATATTCCCTTGCCGCTCCCCTTTTCAGAATAACCTGAGCACCATCACCAACAATGTGTTTATTTGGCAAAAATGACTTTCTATCCACAATTGTCTCTGTCCAAGAAGATCCTGGTGGGCCGAAGCCATTCTCACTGTCAGTCTTCCTTGGTGCTATTGCCAGCACCGCCAACACAAGAATAACCAAAGAGTGCTTGGAGCACCCACCCAAAACGACTGGCCTGTGTTATGTTGTCGAAGCAGTATGTGATGAGCACGATAGAGAAAATAATAGCACACAAAGCCCTGGTTTGCACGTTCCTCTGCGGCGTGAAGTTTAGCACGTAGTTCATCAGCCTCTTTCTTCTGCTCGTCAACCCGTTGTGGGAGCTCTTGCCACAATGCGATCAACTGCACCTGTCTATGGTGTCTGTTGTGTCTGTTGTCAAAGTCTCCGAGGAATAGTTTGTGGCAGACTGAGACTCTACCACATATTGTTCTTGTGTGCCTGGTCTATGCGCCATGTTTTGCTTTTTTTTTTTCCCTTGTGGTGTTTTCTTTACAACCATAACACACCATCCTGAGCGACGATAACGAAAATTTCAGCCTTCCATACAGTTGATTATTTTCTTCAGCGAGATGGCCACAACGCCCCCCAACAACCACACAACGGGGGAGGGGGAAGGGACGCGGGCGGAATGCCCGTGTACGGCGCTAACCCTCACTCTCGCAACAGCAGCAGCCAGTGGGGCAGTGGGAGCGGGAGCGGGAGGGGGGTGCTGCGGCGCGGGGGGCGCAACGAGAGGGGGAGGGGGAGGGTGCTGCTGTGGCAAAGCGCCCTCGGCCCCGGGGCGGCTGTCGCCATGCAGCTGCGGGGCAGGAGGAGGGGGGGAAGGGGGCCCAACGGCGACGGTGATAATAGTGGGGACTGGCCCCGGGCTGGTTGGCAATGGGGTGGGCGGGAGCCGAGGGTGCGGGGGGGGTGGTGGTGGTGGTGGGGGTGGGGGTGTAGTATGCGGGGGTGGGGGCGGCAGGGGTGCGAGGATGCCTGTGATTGATATTGGTGGGCGCAGTTTTTTTTTTTTTTTTTGCTTTTCAGCATAAATTCCCCTGCAATTGTGATTCGATTTAGAGGATATACGTGATGTGCAGAGACTGAAGGGTCTGATTAAGATGGAGAGGAGAGTTAGGGTGTATCAGGCTACTGTATGTATCTGACTAGTATCAAACCTCATTTAGAGTTAGCTAATGCTAATTCTTGTCCAGCTGCAGTCAAAGGGTACATCTCTTGACTCGTCAATACGCACTTGTCTATCCATGCTACGATCAGATACTGTATTCTGATTGTAATCAATAATCACATCAAACTAAAATCCCCCAAGAAGTGCAACAGTGGTGCCATTCGCCTGCTTGATCTGGTGGACCGTGGGAACTTCCCTTTTTACTGTAGTGAGGGATTCACTGACGACTTTCTAAGGACTGAAAATTCACTTGTAAAATGTGTTGATGGCAAGAGAATGCTTAATAGCGGTAAGTGTATGTGCAACATGGGAGAAACTCAACCTTTGTAGGAACCTCATTACCCTATCAACTGGATTGCATGTACATCTTATCCAAAGAGGGAACACAAATAAACTATAAATCTCAAGGTGTGGAACAGTTATCCTTGGCATAACAGAACCTGGGCGACCTTGGTTCTCACACCGCGGTTCATTTGTAACTAACAATGGAGATTCTTCATTGGACCTCGATGTGGTAATCAAGTCCCTCAACTCATTTCAAATGTGAAGTAATTTATCTGTCGTAGGTAACAAACACAGGATGTAAAATTCGTGGGGTGTGCCTAAAGGAAAAGTTTTTATCAATACTACTAGTACCGATATTTGTTGAAACAAGAGCTATTGGCCTCATTCACGTGCGTGTGTACTGTTTCTTATTGTTCAAAATAACGCCCGTGTGCCACAGCTTGCTGATTATGAGCCAAATAAATTCACACCAGAAGTAATTGACCTGGTTGAGCTTGTTGCAAATTCTATTGGGGGCATCCTGAAAAACACAGCAATTTACACAAAAATGAAACAAACACTCACTCAACTTACAGCCTCTCAAACCCTTTCCGTAATGTCCAACACAGCACCAGAAACCCTTTCTTCTGCAATGTCTGCAACGTCACCTTGCACGAGCTCTTCAAGCATTGTTGGTCAAATTCCTGAAGGTCGAAAGGATAGGACAGGCTGTCAATGCTGCTCCATTGATTGTGGGGGGGCCAACCCCAACCTGATAGTTCATCAAGTACCCCCAGCACATCTGCACACTCAGGAAACAGGCTCTCTATCTACGCTACCTCTACCACCCTCTGGCAAAACTGATTTAACTGGAAGTATTGTACCGAACAATTCCACTCCCACAGAAACTGAAGGTTTATACACACGCCTTCCTCATCCATAAGAATTCTGTACAGTTGTCTCCAAAGAAGCACTCTCAGAGTATGGCCTGGAAAGTTACATAGACTTGCTTTCGCACAACCAAGTCACTGTACGAGACATGCAGCAGTTACCAAAGTTGTTCGTTGCAAAGTTCCTCTCAATATGAACAATCAAATAGGGACCGATTTGAAAAGCTGGGCCTCTCTCCTTTGTCCCTGGAGAAACTACTTCTTGCAAGATCCAAAGTGTCATTTAAAAAGTTGATGATCAACGGTGTGATGACCAGCAATGTACTTGGGCAGGGTGCCTTCGGAGTGGTATTTCTTTTCCAATTTTTCCTCGGGAAAGTAACTGCACATAGGTGTACAGGGGTAATTGGGAAGGAACCACACCTGTTGCCGTGAAACAAGTTTTTCAAGTAACCAATATGCCCGATCTTCTAAGCGAAGCTTCTCTCCTTAGTCAACTATGTCATCCAAATATCATTCAGGTTATTTCTGATGCTGCTATGAGTCTTTTTTTTTCTTATTGCGGCACAGTTTTACGGACTTTCAATGGTGGATGCACATCTCTCCCTTGTCACTGGTAAACAAATATTCCAACGTAAATATTAAGCTTAAATATAACAAACAATACACCGGACTAGAATTGGCGGATGGCTGTCTACTAAACTACTTGAGGACAGAAGAGCAACAGTTTACTACGCTCCTTGACTTTTCAATGTTGCCAAAAGTTCGTTTTTTCCCTAAGTGATCGAATGTAAAGAGATATATCTTGTGGAATGGCATATCTTCACAGAAACTCGATTCTCCACAGGTATCTCAAATGCAACTGGATTTTGACTTAATCTTGGCACAGAGACCTTGCCGCCAGTATGCCTTCTTGTTACTGATTTTAACGTTCATTTTCTCCATCACCCAGGAAACATTTTATTTTGCATGAGTGGGAGGTAGTTTCAATTCTTTGATGGCATAATTTCGTTCACAATACTTCCATACTTTCTTCAGCAAAGGGATGCAACTTAAGGTTAGTAACTGCCTTTTAACCACGGTAAATTTAACCTCTTAAAGATTGCAGATTTTGGACTCAGTGTGAAGGTTCTCAGCCCTGGCAATAATAACACTATGCGAAATGCGTCAGTTCCTTGGGCGTCGATAGAAACCCTGCAGCATTGCATCACGACCAAGAAGAGTGATGTCTGGAGCTTTGGCGTTGTAAGTGGTATTCTACCCACCCCTGACAGACATCTGAACGAACCCCAGCTTCTGTGGGAAATGTACAGCGGCGGCAAGTCGCCTTATAAGCCCATGCGTGCAGCTGAAATAATATCGGAAATTGAGAGAGGCTACCGGCTACCCCAACCCCCCAACACTCCGGAGTTCATGTACCAACTGATGCTCAAGGTTTCACTCTTTCTCAACCCTTTCTGAATACTCAATTTCTTCTTCGTCTACCATCAGTGCTGGGACCAAGAACAACAGGTCAGACCCGATTTCGATACAATCACAAGCATCCTCAATCAAAACTTGGCACAACCGCCAACCAACGTGGGCACCACACCAATGCACCACAATCATCAAACAAATTCCACATCAGCAACCACAAGTTCAGCGGAATCACACTCCAGTGACACCACCTCTTCCACCGCCACAACAACAAACGAATCACATGCAACACCCACCGCAAACACGCCCCCTTGTGAGGCAACAACCGCTTCAACAGCCAGTGGTGGTATCAGTAGTGAGAATGACGAGGAGGATGACTCTTCGTTCTTCTCCAACTTCACATCACTCCCTCATAAAAGGCCTCCTCCTCTTTCCAATCCCACACTCCCTCCCATCACAACGGCAGGACCACAACTAAACCCACAATCAACAGCCGGCACAACATCCACAAAGAAATCCCGTACCTCATCCCCCACACCAAACAGTGCACTCTAAGCCGTGTGTAATGCTCCCACAATTCTGATGTGTGTGTGATGGGAGTAAATCACCCTACACCGTTTTCAAACAACAGGCCTGTAAAAGGGGTGTAAAACCCTTCCATCAAATGACACTTTAGGCTAATTTTTGGCAACACAGCAGGGATTATGATGATCCGTCACGTCAAACATGCCACACATAACAAAAAAGAAGGGCTGGCAAAATGGGAGATGACGCGTGTGCGGTGCAACAGACAACGATACCACGTGGTTACGTCATTGTACGCGGCTTGAGTGACACACGACACACGGTGGCCCAGATTAAAAAGGCATTGGCGCCAAGTGGCCGAGTGTACGTTTGGATCTTGACTATATATCCGAATAGCTTTCCACAAACTCGCACAGTGGAGGACTAACAGACTGTGCAGGGTGAAGGTGAAACTCTGCCGACCACTATTGGTCAAATTTCGTACGTGGACTGAGGCGAAGGCAGCGGTTGCTCGGAAGACA
>JAHLWZ010000444.1:4542-43443 GCA_020536535.1 Pelomyxa schiedti | reverse complement strand
TTGCGCTATGTTTTATTGACTTTCACTGTCAGTACTTTGTCATGGTCCTCACCCTGTGTACTACCATGTGTCACCAACCATACCATACACCCGTGACCCACAAAAAAATCAACAGTAACACCCTTTCGACTTGCCTTTGAGTTGGGGGGGAAAAAAAAAAAGAATTCGACTCTTGAACCATCCGGGCCAGTGCGCAGTGGGAATCGAACCCGGTACCTACTGGTTTTGGGACTCAATATCCAATGGGGAGCGCACTTCTAGACCCCCCCCCACCTTCGAAAAATTCGAAGTTTTAGAATGGAAATAAAGTTTTGTTGTTTAGCGGGTTAGGTTAGAAGACAGCGATCATATTTGATCAAATCCGCGAAAAAAGCTGCGACAGCCGCGAAAAACGCAAAGTGGAGCGCCAATCAGGATCAAAGAGAGTGTGCATTGGTCGAACCTATGGAGCCAGCTGCAGAGGATGCGTGTGTAAGTTGCTGCCTTTGTGGAGATGGAGGAGGAGGATTCTTTGCTGGCAGCATAGAGATCCCAATTAGGAGCTGTTTCTGAGCACAGTGCCACCTGATATTGCATTCCAAACCAGACGAGTAGTTCTTGTGGTTAAATTTGGGATATTTGTGAGGATGTTAATGATCTTCTTCTTTCGATTTGCTGCAACTTTGGCATAATATGAAAGAGCCATCAGGTGTGCTGCCTGTGAAAATCACTTTTTTTTGATAAAGCACTTTAGTTTGCCATTTTCCAATTCCTTGATGGAGACACTGGGTCCATAATAAATGTGGGTGACTAAAAGCACAGTTAGCCAGAACATGATACCCTTTGCAAATCCGTTAAGAAGAATGGCAATATATGTTGCTGGTACCCAGAGTTTTTCAGCAAGAGTTTCAATCAAATCAAGAAAAAGCTGAGATGAAGTTTGAGTGCATTGTGATTGCACTTGGTTTGCAGGGTTTTCAGGGCATCGTGTCTTATTGTGCTCAAGAGAACGACAGATACTACATTGACCCTTTTGTACAAGAACACTTAACAGGGCTGCCTGACTTCCCCCTAATATTAAATCAATAAACAACACAACTTTCAGTCACCACTTTGTTGATGGCATCCACAGCACTGTAAGTGGTTTTTCAAAAGGAAAAAAAAAAAGAGCCGATTTCTGATAACCTCCAATCTCTGGAGGGTCAGCGCTTAGCGCACTACTCAAGAGTAGGTTGGTTGTTTGAGACTGCGCAGGTACCCATTGGATATTCCTTTTCCTTCATTACCTCCTTCTCTTCCGTTTTGCTGGCACTGGGGAAAACTTGAACAAAAGAATCTCCGTTTCTATCTTACCTCGCCGTGACGTGTACTCCTGGTTCCGTCAATTTGGAGCTCATTAACGAGGCAGCCTAAAACATTACACACTGAAAAAAACGGCCCCTCACTTCTATTTTTTTATTTATTTGGAAACCACACTCCAGTAAACCCCCATCTTTTTTTTCTGTGTCTGCCAGGCGGGGAGAAAGAGTCCGGTTCATTGACAATCAGGCAGACACGACCAGTTACAAGGAGAGGGAATTATTTTTTTACAGATTTCAAAATCGACACTGGTGATTGTCTGCACCCTTTTTGTGCAGTATCCCTCACAACAACCCATAAGTTGGCGAAGACACAGACTTCTGGCGTCAGAAGAGGTCATGCAAGCGGGGGCGAAAGTCGCTCTCCCAGAACCGAAAACCACAAAACAAAAAGGAAAAAAGGCACTTAACTCAGACGGGAATTGTTGGAGTTTTTTGCAAAACTTTTTTCTTATTTCGTTGGTTTGTACATTTGGTTGTTTATTGACTGTGACTGTGGGGAAGGTCCTCACTATCGGAAGGGGGTTTCTTTTCCTCACCACCATCGGCATCAACTGCCTCACTACGTGATAGAGAGGGAGTGTTTGTTGCAGTGGAATCAGTGGCATCACAGCTTTCTTCTGCAGACTCTGTGTTTATGTTGGAGGGGTCTTCCTCATCGTCATATGTGATAGAGGCGGGATCAATGCAAGAATAAAGCCCAGAATCAAATTTAAACTGTGTTCCACGTAAGGAGGACCAGGAAAAAGTGGAGAGCACGAACAGGTTTTTCATCAGTGGTGAAAATCTTCCGTGAGTCAAATTCCGCAGAAGGATCGAAATTTAGGTTTCTACCAAATCATTCAGGGGTTGGAACTGTGTGAAAAAATGTACCCCTGAAAATTTGGATCATAATTATCGTCAATTTCTTCTGGGAATACAATGGAATAGTCTTCAAGTACTTGTTGCACACCGTCTTCTATTGCTAGCCAAAGTGAGAAACAAAAATTAGGTAGTGAGTGGATACACTCAGGGGCCAGGGTAGGCCGTTTTCCCCCAAGCAATTCGGTGTCGTTTTTGATGGTTGGATCAACGCAAGAAGTCATGAAATCGTTCCACCCAGGAAGTCCTGTCTCCAGTTACATGGATGCAATGCGTTTTTGACATACCAGATACTTGTGATACAATATTTTTATCTGGATGAAGGGAAACAAATTTACAAATCAAATGTGCAATGCAAGACATGCACGCAACATAGTCGTAGGATACATTTGTTTGTTTTCTAAGTCAGATCAGACAAGGGAAAAGTTAGGGAAAAGTACATGAATGTGCAGTTCCGGTTATGAGCAGCGAGAATCCGGTTTGGCCAATTTGCTGTTGTAACCATCTTTATGTTTATTAAATAAATCAGCTATAATTTCCCATACATATAATTTAATCTCTTCGTGAGGGGAATCAAAGACATAAAACATTAGCTCTTGCATCGACTGATGTAACAAGGAGTTCCATTCAAATTGGAAGAACATGGACTGACCTTGAGCAGTCAGTGAGTCGGTTAAGATGATATGAAGTGCAATGGAGCGCGCGAATGGGGAAGGGGATAACTGTTATAGTCAGCAGAATATTTTGTGTGATTAAAAAGTCGAGAATAGACTTAAAGTTGGATTTGACTAGTGCAACAACAAGTTCCACCAACTGCAAACGCAGATTACCGAGAATGAAGGTAGGTTCTCCAATGCCGGAAGTAATCTGGCTTGGAGGTGGAGTCTAGATGACCCAGTTATAAAAAAAATAAATAACAAGAAGGTCACCAATAGTAATGAGTCTATCTTCGCCACATTCGTTACGATCATCTTATGGATACAGGGAAGTTGATTGATTGTAGTAGAAGAATCGTACTCCAGTTTGCACGTTTTTTCCAAAATGGAAACAACTGGTTGTAATGCATAAACAAGTTGTTTTTCATTCTGCAGTTCATTTGGTTATGAGTAAGAAATTGTATTGAAGTGTGTGAGAATGTTTCAATGAGAAGTATTACCTGTGGAGAAATTGGTGTGAACAAGCAATGAAACAAACTCTTTGAGCAACTATCACTCTGGATGGAATCCAGAACAACAGAAGACACCACCATAGGTGCTGAGAGAATATCGCACAGCATCTGGGATGCACATTCATTTACCTTGAAATTATAAATTTCACTCGACTCAAAAAGGCCAAACCTACATCACAGTTAAATTTGCTGAAGTCAAGCTCATTTATCAATTCGCCAATAATATTTTGATCGCAAATCCACTAAAATTAAAAAGTTTAGTAATCAGTCAGTTGGGTCAAGGTACTTGTGCATACTTGAGTTGTGCCCGCCATGGCCGGGTCTTTTGACTCTACAAGGAGCAACTTTTGAAGGAATTCTATTACACCAGGTACTGTGAGATTGTTTGCGAGTCTCTGTATTATTCCAGGTCTGCTCTTGAAGGCCAAGACAATCTGTTTCGATTAGGTGAAGTATTCACATAAAGCGCTTCTCTCAAACCTGTGTTGAGCAGCGTTCTATAAGGGACTGCAGTACACGTGTGCCGTAATTTGCAAGATGGGGTGACTTGGGTGTGCCTTCGAGAACAGAAATCAAGTTACCCAGTGCGGTATCTTGTCGCATTATAGCTGAATTCAGAGCGGGAGCATCAGTACACAGTATCTCACAGCACAAATAGGGATACCTGTATTTCGGTAAATACACGAAAAACTCGGTATGTATGCCGCAAGCACACTTGTAGGCAAGTTTTGGATCAGAATCAGGTGGGCACTCAGTTACTAGATAACCAACCAAATTGTCCAGACTCTCAGGACTCGTCAAACTTGTAGTTTACGGATTAAACTCGTAATGTTTGCTTTTATTATTTAGTTTGAATTTATTTTTTTTGAAATTTTTTTTGCATACAAATCCATGAGCCTCGTATTTTGTTGTGACCGCCACTCGTCCAACAGATCGTCCAAGTCCAGCAGATCCGCTACAGTGCAATCTGGCCTGTCCAATACAGCGTCCACAGGCGACAACGCAGCCAACCTTTGTGCTAAAAAATCACCAGTTCGACGATCTCCACCAACAACGACACCTTCGCCGGGAATTGCGTTCTCCCCTGACATTTGCCTTTATTTTTGTTTTTTTTTTTTTGCCCCGTTCTCGTTGTTTGTCGCAGCAAATAGACCCATAGAATAGAAAGACAGCCACGGCACATGGACAGCAACGACACCGCCGCCATCAGAAACACAGGGAATCCCATAAGCGACGTCCACCCGGTGAGGTACTTCTACGCCGGCGACAAGGCCTCTCGTGGAAAAATCGTCTACGTGAAACGACACGCCCCTTCGCGTACTGCAGCCGACTACATCAACTCAGGCCCGACGATTGGTGATGGTGGCCATGTGGAAGTTGGGGCCAAGAACTGCTGGTGGTTGATGTCATCGGAGGTGTGGAGTGCACTGGCGACCAAGGGGATTGATTTGGACAGGTTCGAGCCCAATGTGAGTGTTTTTTTTTTTTTTTTTCCCCCATTTCGTTTTTGTTATTGGTTTTGGGTGGCCTTTATTCGTGGTTCTCGCTCCCCTGCTATCTTGCTTTTTCTCTAATTCTCTACTACAGTGGTATAATAAGAAACTAGGTGGATATGTCGCTTTGGTTCCGCCAGTTGCGGATGGAAGTATGCCTGATTCGAGAATTATGTCGTATGAGGTCCCGGATGACGTTGTTGATGTGGAATTGTCCGAACGGCCCTCGTATGCTGCGGCTGTAGCACGTGCGAGGCCAAAGGTCAACAGCGATTCATCCTACAGTGATGCTGGATTCTTTGGGATTGGCATACACAGAGGTCGTAGATCACAAAGCCATGCAGTTTTATGGCGCACTGCACACCAGCTGGGTGCCTCGTTCATCTTCACCATCGGTGCTAGACACGGGTTTGTAGAAAGTGAAGATTGTATTGCGGCATTTAAGACTGTTCCCGCATGGAGATTTAACGCGTGGGAGGATTTTGTCACTGCCGCTCCGTTTTCTACCCCACTTGTAGCAGTAGAAATGGGAGGCCAAGTATGCCTTTGTTCCTTCTCTAAACTAATACTATACCCTAACTTTACTCTAGCCATTAGAAACATTTCAACACCCAAAAAACTGTGTATATCTCCTTGGCTCGGAGGAATTTGGAATTCCAGCAAGTGTTCTTGCCTCGTGCCACTTTGTGGTATCAATTCCATGTGTGCGAGCACACAGCTACAACATCGCCGTTGCGGGTGCTATTGTGATGTATGACAGAATGGTCAAAATGCAGACTGGAGTTTTAGCAACTTCCACAACTGCAGTACCCACACGACCTCCTCTCGAGACTATTATCAAGCAAATTGAGGAAACAACAGCACTCCAACAAGAGGCAGAGAACAGCTCCACAGAACACACTATGCCCACAGAACCCACCCAAGAAGCAACGCCAAAGGACAACATAAAAGAAAAAGACCCATAGGAAAGGAAAAATTGTTCAGAAAAAACAGACAACTATCAATTTTTTTTGGTTCTTTTTTTTTATTGTACGACACCGGTGATACGCTGCCAGGTACAATAAAAAAAGAAAGAAACTGGGGGCTTCCTCTCTTTCTAGTAGTTGGATCTGTCGAGCTTCTCCCTGATTACATCGGCGGAAATCTCCTCGGGTACGCTAGCCTGAAGACTGATGGAGGAATCGCGAAGAACCTCCTTAACAGCGGGAAGATGTACACTCATGTTGCCCTTGCGAAGAGCTGGTGCCTACACAAAAAAAAAAAAACCCGTTGGTTAGTTTCGGTTACAAAATCAAAGGCTAACTTAATACGTTAAAGTGTTGCACATTACGGTAGTTTTTGAGTTTAAACTAATAAAAATCAAGTATTTGTTGATATGAAGAAAACAAAACAAAAAAAAACGTACTCGTGGTGGGCCCCATGAGAAGAAGACAAACTTGACGCGCTTGGTGAGCTCGTCGCCGCTGTGGGTGAATTCGACCCTCGCGTATCCGTAGCGAACTTGATCTTCGGGGAGCGATGCAACCATCTCATCAATGCCACCCTCGCCCTTGGCGCAAAACTTGATTCTTTTGGGTGTTTCGTAGTCGAGGGTCATCCAGTTTGTTGCGCTTCCGTTTTTGCGGATCTCCTTGTAGGCCTCAACGATTGCGGGATCAGAAACGTCGACCATCTTCGATTAGTTTTTTTCGGTTGTAGGGGTGCCGCAGAAGCGAACTTCGCTGGAGTGTTTTTTTAATACAAAATGTTTGATTTCTTCTTTTCTTGCCTTTACACTTAAATGACGCCAAATTTTTAAAGGGACACAGCAACCACGCTATTTTAGGTTTTCTGATGGGCAGATTTTACGAGAAGATTGGTACCAAATTTTTCTATCTTGTTGTAGGGGCAACACAACCCATCAAAGGTTTTGTTTAAACATGGAAATGATTGCGGAAGGGTTTCGTGTTGTGCCTAAATAGGTGCTTTCATGGAACAGAGCTGTGATTGAAGCTGGATTCGACATGCTTTCCTTGTTTGGGATGATAAACAACAACACAGTGCACTGTGCAGCGTTCGAACGGCAAATATCAGAGTTTGTGTATGGCAAGATTCAACGCGAAGCTAGTAGATTCCACCCAGATAGGAGGTCTGTCAAAGACCAGTTTGTATTGCCAATTTCCAGGTTCTTGTGCACAATTGGTGTCATAGGCTGCTGTGTCGGGGTATTCTAAAGTTTTGTAAATTGTGTCATATATGTTGCATTTAGTCTGTAGGAACGTAAAGTAGTGCCAAGCGTGCGTTCTCATCACATGTGTCCCGAAGTTGAAGGAATGTGTGCAACTTTGCCGTCACATTGTGTGTACATTGCTGATAAAATAGGTAACTCCGAGGCGAGTGTCACGGAATGTTTTATGGCGGGCCTGTACAATGGGAAGCGGGACACAGCCTCAATGATGGGAGCACGCGACACCCATCACATCATGGATCGTTTTATTTTTTTTTTTCTTGCATTTCTTTCTATCTTCTACGCCCGGTAGAGATGCTAATCACCAGATAGAAACAAGGAGGAAAAAAAATAGTGAAAATTTACACGTCGGCTGTGACGTTGCTGACGAGGTATTAAAGCAATTAATTAATGACGCGATATAATTCCCCTGCGCGTTAATGTCGAATGTTATCCTTAAAATTCGAACATAAATTTTAAAAAACCGGTGCACCCGAGGATGACCGTCGTAGTTAGATTTATGGTGCTTGCAAATATATTATATTTTTGTGAATAGTCCTAGTAGAGATGCAGTAAATTCATTTTTGACGAAGGTGGCGAATAAGGAAGAATGGCAACGGGAGATGTGCACCAGCATGTCCATCTAACCCAAGATCAAATCAGTTTGTATTACTGTTTTATGTCTAACTGCACCAACAAAATATCTTACAGACATGATATCGGGACAACAAATGCAAGTGGGCATCAACGGCGTGCCTGTTGGCGTTATGGTTGGCCCTGGTGGCATGGTGGTACAGCAAAACAACTACGAATACATTGACATGAAGCAAGAAATACAGAGCCTCTCACAACACAACTCACCGCCGGATTCCTCAAATGTTGTCCCACAACAGTTGGTTATGGTAGAGCACCCACTTCCACAACACATGGTACTGCAAGGCCAGCACGCCAATGGTCACATTCAGCACCAGCAATTCCTTTATGACTCTCAAGGCGGTGTTCTTATAGACCCAGCAACGGGCGGGATGTACGTTCCTACCCCTATGGTATCTCAGTTGCCCTTAGGCATGGGGTGAGCTACGTTACTCCACTACGTTGTGTAAATGTTTCCACAGACCAGAGATTAGCTCGATCGAGGGATATGATCCATCTCTTGAATACAGCCAGGAGGGACTTAATATGTTGTTCTTCTCCATGCTTCAGGCTTCCTAACGCAAAACCTAGGCTTCCTTCTGATGAGTACCCAAACAGTCCTCGACGGTCAAAAAAAGTGGCCAAGAGACTGAGTAAAGACTTGCCTGAGGACAGGTTTGTCCCAAGCACGGATGTTGAGTTGTCAAAATTCTAACTTTTACAACAGCCTTGCACAGAGAAGAGCGAAAAACAGGATTTCCGCCTCAATATCACGCAAAAGAAAGAAGGAGTACATTGCAACTCTTGAGCAAACCAACACCTGTCTCAGCACAGAACGTTTAGAGTTGCAACTCAAAGTCAACACTCTCACAAATTACACCTGGGAACTCCAGCTCAAGGTAATAGTCACTCTTGGCTTATTCATTCCCCTTTCTTACTGTTGTGCAGCTGGAGGAGCTAGAAAAGCACTACAACGCTCTTCAAATTGAAAGAGAAGAGCTTCTCAAACAACGGGACATGACATTGTCCCTACAACAACACACACACTCATCCATACCACAACAACCTCAGCAACTTCAGTCACCCCAACAGCTACAACAACTTCCCCCACCACCCCCACAGCACACGCAATCAACTGTAACCCAACCACCGCCTTTTCACTCATAAAACAAAAATTGTCTATGTGTTTTGTGACTTGAATTAACGATTTTACAGCCTAGGCCGTTTGGTGTTATCTGACGGAGGCCCCACAGCCGCACTAGAGGTTTCTGTTGCTCTTTTGTGTTGCTTTTCAATGTCCAGTTGGCAGTGCCTGGTTGCACCAGGCAATACATAGAGACTGCCCGCATCAGTGAATCCCACGAGGGTATCCTTGCCAGTGCACTATGAGGGGAAAAAAAAAAAGTTAACAAGAGTGTGGTTATTGGGTTGTGGAGGAACCTGCAGGCCTAGCCAGCGGCCATCAGATCGCACAACCTCGCAAATAGGGGCTGTGGGCGTGGCCCAGGTGCATCCAACTAGCTATATAATAGAGTGAGCTGTGGGAGTATTGTTAAATGCAGGTAAAAACCTCGGTGAAGGTGTCTCTAACAAAGCACATTGATGACCGCAGTGGAGATGTTTTTATGCCGGTAATCTGGGGTTTTGTTGAGAAGAGTCGAAACGGAGTGGGGAGAGGTACAGCAAACTTGGAGCACGAAATGGAGTGAAGGGGAGTCCATTTGCGGGAGTCATAGCAATGTAGAAGGCGATGCGCACCGCCTGCAAGTACTACACTGTCAGCCGCAGTCATGGCAAATAGGGCTTGTGGAGAGGGCTGAAGAAAAAGTTAGCAAATTGCTTGATCGTAAACCAGTCACACCACACCGCTAGCCTGGCAATGCAAGGAGAGGGCGCCTTTAAGTCATAGATGCACAATTGATTATACTCAGCAACACACAAAAGTGGTTCGGCTGACTGCGACAAACTGAGATAGTCTATCTTAAAGCATCTCAGGAACAGAATTCCCAAATGAAAACGTTTACTTGGTTAGGATACTGGGAGGAAAAAAGTGTTCGAATCTCTCTTTCACCATCATATGCTGAAATTGTATTACTGAACTGGTGAGCAGTAGCAAACTACTAAAATCAGGGAAACGCAGAGGTGAGTAAGGAAAGGTACATTATCATGCTTGGTTGTGTGGAATGCAATTCCAGCCCAACCCAGTTCTGATGATATCCTCTTGGGTGCAATTACGGTAGGTGTGAGACTTGGATCTCCTTCAAATGATGGCATAGCCATAATAGATGCCACCCCACTGCTGTCAACGGAGCCAAGTGCTGTTCCACGAATGTCAAGGGACGATTCAAAGGGAAGGAAGCTTTGTACCAGTACACGTTTTGTTTGATGCAATAGTGCAAATATCGTGTGTAAGACCAGAAGGAACCTCAAATACCTACCACAGATGTGACCTTCAAAGGGGAAATGAATGAAGTGGGAAAGAAACCTTTGCTGGTGTGATGTTTATTGGGTGAGTCTGCCTTTCATTCACCTAAACATCCCAAAATAAATATTAAATGAATATTTATATATATGTTAAAAAAAAAAAAAAAAAACCTGCGGTTGTTGTGTTGGACCCACAACAGCACAGCACGCATCAAGAACGGGGACCAAAGCGCACACAAGCCTGTTGCCAACACTAACTACGCACCCCAGCCCCCCTCGCGGCGTTTCAACCCCAGAACTCGATGTAGGCGACGCTGTGGGGACAATGTCGAAAGCAACCATCTTGGTCGCCGACAGGGAACCGTGTGTCGGTTCCAAACGCGGCACCGGGCACCGCAGCATATTTGGTGATTGCTTGTGGCTTTTTTGTTTGAGTTTTGTGAATTTGAAGCTGTATGTATTAACCGCAACACAAACAATCCTAGGGTAAACCAAGTGTTTTCATCGCCAGCCATTCGTCGTGCTCGATGAGGAGTGGGGTGCAGGGTCGCGCGGTAGGGTGCCATTCGATCTCCGCGTGGTTCATGTTGGCTGGATACAGCGTGGTGTTGCACGGCCCAGACCAGTCAAAGTCAATCAAAACGGGTCGCATTTCACCAGTGGTACTGCCAGGCAGGGGAATTCCACCAACGTTTGGGCCGCGGAGGTCTCCATGAACGAGGCCGCGATTGTGAAGAAGGTTCACTGCCTCTCTCAGTGATTCCTTGAAGTTGCCCATTCGGGGACGATTATTGTCAGGCAGTTGCTGTTGGTGAATGCACATGTAGTAGGGGGTAATTTCAAGCCACTGCATTATGACAACTACCCAGTCCGGCGGCAGAGTGCAAACATAGTAGAGGCGCGGAGCAAAATTTCGTTGTGCTAGAAGATCATGTGCCTCAATTCCATACCGTTTGTGTATGAACTTTACCATCACTTGTTGACCAGCAGTTGCCACTGCTGTTGCCGCTGAGGCTGAGGCTGTTGTTGCTGTTGCGGAAATTGGCTGAGGTGATGGAGGGTACAAAACATTGCTGAATGTGGGTGCCACTGGGTGACCTGATGCTGTGCCGCTACTGCTGTTGACTTTCATGGTTGCCTTGAAGTTCAACTTTCTTTCATCCAGTCGTTCAGAGTATTCCAGTTCTATTTCCGTGTGGCCGTCAGGTAACTTGCACTTTCTTGGGAGTTCTATGGGCAAGGAGATCCCTTCAATGGCCGCTATCTGGCTGAGTGAGTTGATTTTGGTGACCCCTGTGTAGAACTCCCTGAGACGGTCAATTGACGTACAAAGAGCTCCAAGGAATCTTGCCACATTCTCAATTGAAGAGGGGTTGTGGAAGACCAATCTGCAATCTTCTCGCCACAGAAGGTCGGACATGGGTCTAGGTGGATTGCCAATGGTTACAACACCGAACACCGAGACATATGTTCCTACTACATCCATCAGAAATGCGGGGCAGGTGCAAGACACAGCAAGATGAGGGCCAAAATTAGTCAAAGACTGTGCATAGTACTGGTAATTTTCGTACTCGGCATCACCACCTTGTGGTTTTAAAAGATGAAAAAAAGAAATAAGCTAATGATGTATTATTCAGAAGGATTCGACCTGTTCCGGGTTCTGTCTTGATTTCAACGTTCAAAAGCATCACCTTATACTGCTGGAATACTTCACATAAGGACAAATCGGTCTTAGCTCCGCTGAGAAAGGTGAGAGAGCCTAAATTTGTCCCTAGGCGGCCAAATGCTTTATCCACAACGTTCATGCGTGCCGTTTCTCCTGATGGCCCAGAGTAATGCTTCGACATACCCTCACAAAAGTCATAGGTGATCTGTTATCATGTTAGCCTTCCATCACTGATTGAAATTGGATGAAAGTAACCTCATACAACTCTCTACTGATGGGCATTGTGTTGCATTTATCTTGGAATTCCCCAAAGATGTTTTGAACAAGTGTGACTGGGTAATTATCAGAAAGCTCTGGCCTGTGATTGTACACTCTGCCATCACTTTCTTGATGTTGCTTAATTCTCCACGTGCTGCGCGCAAAAGAAGATGGCGTTGACGATGCCACCAACTTGTGAAATCCACTAAGAGGTCTTAGATCTCCTGGAGCACAAGTTCTGGTTCTCTTTGGTATCGTAGAGTGAGCTGCATCTTCCTCTATAACCATGAAGTATTAGCAAAAAAAGGTACATGAACACCAGGCACACCTTGAGGAATCAACCAGTCTAGTAAATCCTGTTCTGTATGGATGTGATTGGCAGTGTACTGGACCTCATCTAATCCAAAAACTTGCACACTGAGCTCCGAGTCGACGTCGTCTCTTGCAAGGCGTTGGGCCAGGGCTTCCAATCGTTTTTTTTCATTCTTGATAAAATCTGCTTCCATCACAGCCTTCCTGATGTCTGCCTCTATCCCGGCTTTCTTGAGGTCTGCCTCTTTAGCTTGGCGTTCAACTTCTGCCTTCTTGAACTCCATCTCTGCTTTCTTGAGCTCCTGAGCGCGGGAAGCCAAAGTGTACAGCTGCGTTGCTGCCTGTGGCACATGTGCAATGTGTATTATGTAGTCCTCGTATTGATCTCTATTTGACAAAATGTAACTTTTGAGTATCATCAGCCCAGGTTCGAACATGGACAGTTCCTACACAACAAAAACAAAAAAATAAGGAAACAACGGAAATAGGGGGCTCGTAACAGTGAGGCATTTGCTGATATCGCTACACGGGACATCTTGGCGTAGTGGGGAACACGACATCGTCACCTCGTACCCTTCGTACTTTTTTTTTTGACATTACAATTAACACCGTTGTATAAGTAGTAATCTAGTGTCATCAAAGTTTCTTTTTGAAAGGGAAAAGTAAGTCATTTGCCGGCTCTTCCTTCATTCAGTATTCCTTGTAGTGGGGAGTGTCGGCTGCACGCACACGTAGTACAGTCTTGGATGCCGTTCGGGAGTCAATTGTGGGAGGAGGCATTAGTGTTGGGAGGTCTGTGTCCCAGTCAAAGAGGCATGAGCCCGAAGACAGGTCAGGGAAGAAGGGGTTCAGTTCAATGAGCCGTGGCTGGAAGACGCCAGAGAATCCGGATGAAGATGATGATTCCGCAGTGGATTCCGGTGCCGGCTGCGCACATGTTGCTGGTGATGCCTCGGTGGTGTGTTCTACGGTTGGTGGCTGGAGTGGTAGCAGGACGATATCCATCACGTAGGAGGGGTAGGGAACGTGCTGTTGGAGCTGCGCGTGCATGTGGAGTATGGATGACCTTTGGTGTTGTTAGTGCTCAGTGTGTGGAATGACAGGGGGCATCTTGCTTACTTGACTTTTTGGCAGGTTTGATCATCTTGAAGCTGTGGAATGACTCGGGACCTGTTTTTTTACTCGCTGAGTACTTGGGTAGTCTAGAGTAGCTTACCACTCATATTGAGATATTGCAGTGAGCTTTTTGTTATACACAAAGCATCTGAATTCCAATGGGGATGGAAAGTGCGTCTGAAGCGAGTTAAATGTTACAAATAAATAAATAAATAGGCAACATTATCCCACGGGATAAGAACGATGGACATAAACTTGGCACTGTAAGCAAATCCCCGTAGGAGCTCCAAGTCAGTTAATATGCGGTCACTATGTGTTGTCGGACAAAGTGATAAAATCAGAAAATTAATTACCTTCTGAGCAGAATATCGAATATCTCGTCAGCACTCTTCACCCTCAAAGGTTTTGGAACATCCTTTGGGCTATGGGATGACAGTTTCAGAAAGAATTCCGAGCATCTGGGGGATGATAAGAAGGTGAAATGGAAAACTTGCCTTAACTAACCGAGAGTGAGATTTGATCCCCTCAAGAGCATTGTCCACTCTTGCACGCAATGAGGCCATGGCAGATATCTCTTGTTCAGTTTGCTTGGAGCCCATATACCACAGCCTTTTTTTAATCAAAACTCTCAGCAACTTCAGCTCCTATTTACATTAACCCACTGGGAAAAGAGTAGATAATTTGATCAGTACACTTGGTGCTAAAGGGATAACAGCCGGCATATCAATAAAAGGTGAGTGGACCCCACCCAATTCATCAGTAACTCTGCATGAACACAAGGCATCAAACCACCAGTTATAGTCATAAGCCCACAATGCAGCTACTCTCATTTGGTGTACCGTCTCTGCTCCAATATCGGTAACTTGCTCACTATGTGAGTGAATCAAAACCCTCCCTACAACTGGAATTGCTTTTCAAATAAAAAAGAAACACCTGGCAGGAGGCTTAGAAGTTAAAACATCTTGTGGCTCCTTTGGGTGAACCTGAAACAGGTCCAGAGGAATATTTGTTGTTGTCACATTATCCCCGCAAATTGAATACGACACCCCTATATCCCTCAAGAAATACCTATATAAGGTTCCCAAAATAAGAGCATGACCCACCAAGCAACATTTCTGCAAAAAAAAAGAAAAAAAGAAAAAATGTCCAACCCCACAGTAACACACCCAACCAAAAATAGCCTCTCCAGAGGGAACGATATCCTCACAGTCCTGCCCTCGTCGTCCACTCGTTGGATCATCACTGATGACAACTTAAGTATGTTCCTGCTGTTGAATTTCCTCGTCACAACGCCGCCAACTTCGCTGTCCCCTCGAGCAGAGGCCATTTGATAGCGTCTCCTCAACGTCCAACCGACAATAAACGAAAATTTTCTTTTCTTCTTGTTTGTGGTTTTTTCCCTTTACAACTCTGTTTTGGGATTGGGGGTGAGGCCTTTGGCTGATAGAGCGTTGAGAACGGTATCGAGAACGGCTTGAATTTTGGCCCAATCAACGTTTTTGTAGTGCCCATACTTTAGTGTTATTAGAAGGGACAGTGAGAGGGACGAGTACTACTACACACATAGTAGGATGTCAATTGTGGTACTTCAATGTAGTCATGTCCCAGGGCCGCGGCCATGTGGCCAAAGCATACATCCGAGACAGGTTCCATAGGGAATAGTATAACAGTGGCTCCCGGAGGTGCCCACATCATATTGGTAAAACCGGCTCCATGAGGCCCAACTATGACCACCGCGTTGGCAAATGTCTCAACCTGCTTGGTAAGTGACATTCCGCTGCCTGTGAACACTATAAAGTGATCTCCGAGAGCCTGTTTTAGAGACGATATCAAGTCCTCTTCGGAATCGACGGTGCGAACTCCGGCATCTCCGCGGCTTATGTATACAACTCTCCATTCTGATGAAGCACTGGTACTGCTCTTTGAAGCCACTGCTTGCCGTATTAATGCAGATGTATTTCTCAATACACTCCTTGGGGGAAAGAAAGGAAGCCAGCTATCTTGAATGCTTGATACGTCCAATACACGCCAGTCCACAATGTTCAACTTGGGTATTTTGAGTGGAACATTGTCATTGCTAGGGAACCAGCGTATCACTGTATGAGGAGGCAATCCAATTAAGTCAATTGCCTCTTGCAAAAAGCGTCTTCCACCTTGCGGGAGGATGAGAAGGGCTTGCTTTGATTTGCCTTTCACTTCCCCCATGGCACTCACTGAAGAATAGTGTGGCAAAAGTAAGTGATCCCGCAGGATAATTATCCTACCAAGTGTCTCTGCGAGGGAATGATAGTAATTTCCGGTATTCTGCTGCACTGCAGAGGCAATCAGACCATATCCTCGTAGCACTTCTGGGTTTTCATTTAGCCCGCCTGCGCCAAACTCTTCAACAATCCTGGCATCAAATATGTGATCCCCACTGAAAACTGTGCATCCATGTGACAATAGCCCAGAGCCAGTTGCATACATAATGACATTTTGCAATTGAATGATACTGATTTGACGTTCACTAAAGATTAGGTAGGGCAACCCTCTTGGAGTGCCATCAAAACCATATGACTCACCGCCATGCAGAATTGTGGTTGCTGTGTGTGGAGCCCCGCTATAGTCAAGGGACAGCTTGAACCCTTCTGGACATTTTTCTGTCTTCACCTCTTCTGCCTTCAGCATGCAGCCCATTGTGCGAGCTTCAACCCCGCGTTTTGTAAATCTAGCACAGCAAGAAGCAGCCACGCCGAGGGCGGAATAGGAACCAGAAGAGGGAAAACTTTGCACAAGTTCTTCACTGCACGAAAGAGTGTCTTCACACCTCCCTTCACGAGAATATGCAAGACACAGATTAAATTTATTACCGCGGTCATTAGGCCTCTTCTGTAGAGAATTTTCAAGAAAGACGATGGCCTCAGCATACTGATAAAGCTGATTGACTATGAGGAGTGAATTCCATCTTTTGTCTACATACAAGAACATGGAGATTCCCCATTTGGCCGAGGGCATCTGGATCATCAGGAGCAATCTGGAGAGCCTGAACACAGGGCCGATAATCTTCCAATTGCATGCTCTAGTTTTTATTTTTGAGCGTTGAGGTTTCAAGCCAAAGGTAATAACTGTTGAAAAAGCTAGTTTGCAGAGGCTCATATGACACGTTATATCAGTGGGGTTGATTGCAGTAACGCATTCACGGTAAATTTCCTTGGCTTTTTCAATCATTTTATTGCTGGTGTGGTTGGTGTTTTGTTTTGTTTATTTGTTGTTTGTTTTCGGTGTATTTTCCTATTCACGTTGCGTTGGCTTTATTCATCATTAAGCATGTACATGGCAATTTCCATCCCCAGAAAATACACACACCGCTCGTAAGCAACACCCAAGTTGGTCCACGCCTGGGGAATCTCTGGTGCCACTTTTGTCACCAATGTGAAGTATTCAATAGCTCCGTCAATGTTCCCAGCGTTGAACTCGGTCACTCCCCGCGCAAATATTTCCTGCCTTCAGAATTAAGCTACGGCGAGGACTGCCACAAACGAAACTTACACAGTAATCCCCGGTTCTTGTGCTCCTGAAAAGGCACACATAATGGCAACAAGCCACACCCCACAAAGCGGCGTAATCATTTTTATCGTAAAGTGATGATTCCGCGAACTGCACCTTTCCAGTGAAACAAAAGCTCGGTGACGCACACAACATATGGGGCCTGACTCCATCTCTTTCCGCCACATCTCCAGGGTTTTAATCCCTGTGTCAATAAAATTCTTTGACCAATCTGGATGTGCGTGTCGGTTTATTCAGAGAACAGTTAAAAAAAAAACGGTCATGTCAACGACAAGCAACGAAACGCACTCAGCGTTGGTCCCCAGCTCAACTCCTCCAGGCACTACGACGCCGATGACGCAACAAGCCCCACCCTCTTCGCCCCCGCTGCGCCAGTCCCATAATTCCTCCGCGCCGGCGCTGCACCTCCACCACCAGCTTATGCTCCAGTCCCACAATCCCCACACGCCGCAGCCCCAGTTCACGATGGAGTGCCCCGTGTGCTCCGAGCTCTTCGTCGACCCCGTCACATTGCCGTGCTCCCACTCCCTGTGCATGCGCTGCGTCGGCTACTGCCTCGCCGTCGTCGACGGACCCAACTTGGACCAGGCCCCCGGCGGACCCGGTCCCATAATCAGTGCGGGCTCGGCGTTGAGGTCTAGCAACCGGAGCCTGAGGATGAGTAGCGGGGGAGGGGGACTGAGGGCAAGTTCCAGGGCTGGATCAACGACAAGCACGATTCCCAGAAGTGTATTGAAATGCCCTGTGTGTAAGTCTGAATGCAACCCAAATAGTGCCACCATAAATAAGCAATTGTGCTTAGCTGTAGAGGTTTGTTTTTATAGCGTTGTCATTCGTATCTCTCCTTTTCCTAGTTTTAACTTTTTATACTGTTGTATCTTTTTGATAAATTAAAATTTTCGTAGGAGTTGCGAATGGCTGATTTGATGTGTGAGGACCACCCGAGTGAACCTTCTGTTAGGGCTTCTGTTATTTGCAATGCTTGTATTCCTCCTATTCGACTTTGTGATGAATGCAATGCACGTGTGCATCGTGGGCCTCGTTTCAAGGGACACCTTTCTGGATCTGTTGTTTTGCTCCATCCAGGAACCCCACCTCCAGCAAGAACCTTTTGCCGAAAGCATACATCTGTATCTTTCTCCTTTCTTATGTTAATTAATTTCTGATACCAACACCAAAAACGCAGGAACTTGTTCGATTTTATTGCCCAGTTCATGATGTAATTCTATGCCAAATATGTGTATGTGATAGTCATCCCTATGATGGGTGTATTTCTATAGAGGCTGCTGCATTGCAATACCGCACCGATTTACAGAAGAAATGCCGTACTGTTCATGAGGAAAATTATCTTTGCAACTCTCTTTATGCAACTGACCCGCTATAGGTTGTTAAATTTGTCTCAGATGCAGCCCAGCCATTTTCCCTCTCGGCCTCAGTGATTGCCAGGTACTTCAGTCATACCTAGATATCCTCACATTCTTGAAGAAAACAAGAATACATTGCCAGCATTCTGACAGTACTCTGTGAAAAACTGCTGGCAATTGACTCGACCAGAATAACGGAAATCAAAGTTTGTGCATACTATCAAACAATTCTCATTTCATTGTGAATCTTTAGGGCACTATTCATTCCACGTTAACAAATGATGTTAGCAGCATAACAGAACAGCACAAAAACCTTTCTGCACTAGTACACTCTTTATGCACCCAGCTATCAGAACTGGAAAGTGCCACCGAGACACTGCCAGATACTGTATTGCTCCGAAAAAGAAATGAACTTTCTGAAGTACTAGATGTTCTTTACAACAGACTGCATTCCACTGGCGCAATGGAGGAATGAGAATTAATAAAATCGTTAGGTAGTAATTATGCAACGTAGGTGGGGCATTCCATGCATGGACATCCAGTCGCTGAGTTTGTTATCATGAAGGAGACTGTGCGGCAGCTGATGAGTTTTCCTGGAGAAGTTTACAATACCCTTCATTCATTACCAGAGCACTCAAATGATAAGGGTTGTACACAGCTGTGTACTATAGTTCCTGCCCTACATACAGCATCTATGCATTTGGTCCCTCAGGTTGAATGGAAATTCTGAAGGCCCTAATAATTACATACACAGATTGGCTCCAAGATGTGCAAGGACCACCAAAATCAAGTTCTTGATATGGTTTGCACGCAAGATAAATGCCTTATTTGTGTGCACTGTTCAATATATGGCGCTCATGCCAAACATGAATGCATTCTTCTGAAAGATGCAATTGCATCAGCTTTGAATGATCTTACTGACAAGGGTTAAGCCCCGCTTTTTCTCATCAAATGTCCTCAAATCCTACAGATGAAAGCATAAGCAAACTACTCGTTACAGCACAAGCACATCATAAACAGGCAGAAGTAATAGCAAATATGTTGCAAAAAAGCGCAGTCCAATCAGGGCAGGAAGCCATCAGTATACTTAACAAGATTGTTACAACCTGGCACATAAATGTAACAGAGCTATTTTCCACAACCGAAACGCAGCTCACTGGAGCCTTGCAACAACTAGCCGCGTTTCAAAAGACGATTTTCGCCTTGATTAGCAGCTTAAAGTACGCACACACATTCGTCAATCCCACAATCCCAAGCAACTAATCACACCCATATAGCAATATGTCTTCAGCCGTCAAGGCTTTACGAAAACTTGGCCAATTCTCCTTACTATCTGCAATAACCCGCATATCCACGATCCCCCCTCCAGCCTCAGCCTCAGCATCGGCATCACAAACAACAGCAACAACAACAACAACAACAACAACGTCATCACGCAGTGCCTCAGCAGCCCCAATTATTCCGCCAATGCCTCTAGCTCCTGAAACTACTACCCCCTCCTCGCCCTTCGTGATGAGAGCCGCAGCCGAGAGGCACAGCGACGCCGACAGCGCCGTCGCGTTCCTTCACGCCTACGCGCTGCTGCGGCCCAAGCTGGCGCCGCCCGCGGCGGTCCCGGAGCCCCCGGCGGGGCTGGACCGCCTGGCCAGCGGGTTCCCGCGGCTCACCGAGAGCGAGGCGGTGCTGCAGGACGCGCAGGCGGCGCTGGCCGCCAAGGAGCTGGAGCTCAGCGAGTCGCAGGCCCACCACGCGTCGCTCGAGGCGCAGCTGCAGGCGGCCCAGCACGAGACGCAGGCCCACCGCGCCCGCATCGAGGAGCTCCGCGGCGAGATCGCGCGCCTCAAGGGCATCGACTACGGCGCCAACGACGGCACGGCCAACCTCCTCAACGACCCGCAGACCGGCGGCCAGTGCAAGGTCGTGCAGTACGCCTTCACGGGCGGCGCGGGCAACTACAAGAGCAACTGCGGCGGGCCCTCCGAGGCCTGGTGCGCCAACGGCTGCCTGATCGACACGCAGCCGACCAGCAGGACCACGAGCACCAGGGCCGCCAACTCGGTGGGGACCACGTGGACCAACAACACGGCCAGCGGCATCGGGATCCTGGTCGTGGACATCGGGAGGTCCGCGGCGGTCAGGACCGTGGTGTTCTTCCAGATGTGCTCGGACGGCAAGACCACCAGGATCAAGCTGTCGTACCACAGCAAGAAGGGGGGAGCCCAGGCGCCGCAGCACGACGCGCCTGGGTGGACTGACTGGGGCATTGGGTGGGCCGACGTGGCTGACTTGAATAACAGCAGGGACGGCGGGCTCACCGTGGACGCCAGCAACACGTGGCAGGTCAACTTTGAGACTCAGTTCCTCAAGATTGAGGTGAGGAACTCTGGAGCCTACGGCAACCCCAGCTATATTGAACTGCGCCAGCTCAAGGCTTTCAGCTCTTGAGCACTTCTTTCCTCCTTCTCGGGTACAAATGTTTCATGCATAATTTCAGTGGCAAAATACAAACCCGAAATTTCCAATTAGTACGCAAATTTGTTATTACTTTGTTTACAGCACAGACAAAAAGGGGGGAAGCTTGAATGTCACAGAGAGCCATTGGTTGATGTTGGTGATGAAGCCAGTGAGGAGTCTTGTATGGAACCAATGGGAAGTGTTGAGGGTGCAGCTGTTTCTGCCTCGCCCTCGTCTTGGTGAACAATGGCTATGAATACCTCCTCCAGGTTGGACTGGCCCACGCTCCACGATTTGATTTCTGATTGATTGTGCATTAGCTGTTGATTGGGAGTTGTTGTTTGTGTGTTTGGGAATGGATGGGAACTTACTGTGGTGTTTGGATTCTCGGCTTAGAACCTCGAACATATCCGAGACTCTCACAGTGTGCGGAATTTGGAATACGAGGCTGTGTGTGGTTCCATGCAAAACCTGAGGTTCCCCCTTTATGATGGAAGCAACAAAATTGTGCGCTTCCTGTTTGGTTGCTTCCTCGGAACTTTCACACAGAACCTCGAGTTTGTATCCTTGCCCAAATCGGCTCTTGAGATGTTGGGGAGTGCCAATACACTTAAGGTGTCCGCGGCTCAGAATTCCTATTTGTGTGCACACTGTCTCCGCTTCAGCCATGGAGTGTGTGGTAAGTAAGAAACAACGATTTTGCTGTGGTTTCAAAGTTAATTCTGCATGATCTTTGATAGGGCTGTGATACACACCCTGGCAGTTGTGATTACATTCCATAGTTCCCTGGTACACCCAGGGTCAAGTCCACTTGTTGGTTCATCAAGGAATACAACGGCCGGATCGTTAGTTAACGCAATAGCGAAAGAAAGCCGGCGCTTTTGACCACCACTAAGGTCCCTTGAAAGACGCCGTCGTTCATTTTGGAGGCTCACTTCCTTAATAATACTTTCCTAGATGCAGCGTAAAACGGAATGCTGTAACTTCTACACGTACCACATGGGCAGACTCTTTTCTTATTGGGAAGCCTTTCAATCGTGTGTAAAATAAAAGATGTTCTTGTGTTGTCAAATCGTCAAATAGCCAATCGAACTGTGGGCATAGACCAATCATTCTCCGCATAGAAGATAAATTTTCGAGAGCACAGCCACCAATAACAGCAGATCCTATAAGTGTAAGTTTATGTTTAGACTTTGTTAGCAATTTTACCCCCCGTTGGAGACATCAAACCACACAGGATATTCAGTAGAGTAGTTTTACCAGCACCTGTTCAATATGGTTATACAAACTAAGAACGTGGAGCAAAGCTGACCATTTGGCCCCAGCAGCCCAAAGCACTGACCCGGCTCAACGTGAAAGGTTACATTTTTCAAGGCCTGAACGTTTGAAGTCCTGATTAAGAGTAAGCACTCACAAGATAAACGACGCAGTGGAGCAAACCCTATACCACCAGAAAAGGTCTTTGACATTGCCTTAATTACAAGAGGGCAATCACTAGCCCCAGACAATTCGTAAACAGCGTGCCTCTCCCTCCGTACATCTTCATCTTCTGGTTCTAGTTCGGCCTTGTCTCCTTGGAATGCTAATTCTGTTGCAGGAAATTTTCGGCCTTTCTTGGTACCAAGTTTGTGTGACACCCAGAAGATAAAATCTGTAATTGGGAAATAGAACGGCTTCCGCATTCCAATTGCCCGTGGCATGACTTGATCAAGATAACTAGAAGGGAATGAATTTTTTTTACAACTTTGTTCAGATGATACCTTGACACAAGAAGAAAAATCAGACCCATCCCTGCAACCCACCCTGTAGCCCTCCAAGTTTGCTCAACAGATACATCAGGGCATACGAACATTTCAAGCTTTGAAGAAAGAGGGTGACCAGTGACAAAGAAACCCCATGCCAAAGCGAATGGAGGATAAAGCATGAAATAGGCAGGTGTGCCGTCCTGGTCATAATATACTTAACAGGGATGTTAGTTTGAGAATTTTTGTAGTGGCACAACCAAAATAAATTAGCAACACTGCCGCGGCTAGTTGCAGACAAACGATGATAAAACCAACGACAGCAGACTGTGCTGCAATCAAATCAAAACGTACCAGCTAAGAGGAAAAAAATGACCTGCTGTTCGTACGAAAACTGCAAAGAAATAGGAGAGTCCAATAAGAGCTATCCCCCAACTAATAATCAGGCAATACAAGGAAATCCTACAAGAGATGAAAACACTGCTGCACAGGGGATTAGAAAACATACCCAACTTCCGTATATATTTTCATTTGAAGAACAGCACCAAGGGGAATGAGAATAAGAAGGAATATGCTGTATATAAGGCAGTCACATAAAAAATTGCCAATCCAATATATTTGTGTGTTGAGACCAGCCTGATTATGTAAAGATATGAAGAGGAAAAGTAAAATGAGATTACCAAGTTTAACATCTCAGAAAGGCCAGAATTTCGTTCTACAACAACCTAAGGAGGAGAAGTAAGTTAGTGGAAAAAAGGGGGAAAAAACCTTCTGCATAAAAAAGGGCATCAAACACATTAATATGAATGGAACTAAGATTGCCTCAAAGGCAAGTATTATTGCTCGCGGAGACTCCAGGTAAAAGTGCTCAGGGAAATGCTGTAAGTGGTTAGTTTTGCGCTAAAACACCACCTTTTCAACCGAGAAGCCTAGTACTATATCCAAAGCTTTTGTCTCTCCTACTACTACAGAATAGGAATAATTGGTAATCAGACGCAGGAAAGCACTGTCAATGCTGTTAATGGATATCATTACGGGATCCTTAAATTAGTGAGAAAGCACATAGGATAGCGAGACCAACATATGTATCATAATTCCACGCCACTGCCAAATACTGATTAGTTGCAAAGACGCGGTAGTGCAACTTGACGTCAGGAAGAGAAATTTCTTCAGTTGATGTCAATTCCTCAAAATAAAATGCTGTCATTGGTTAGTCGGCTCCAGACCGAAGATGGGAAGTACCAGATTGAGGCATTTGGAATTCAATTTGAGCACTCTTGCAGTAGCTCATATCCCAGTCATTATTTGCATCGCGTGCATCTTTGTATAAGTCCATGTATTTCTAAACAAGTTGAGTATTTGAAGTTCATACTGTTGGAAAACCTCCAAGGCTGTATCCCAGTCGTTCTGCTCTTCAAAAAACGGAGAGCACGAGTGTAATGTGACGTATTGGTCCATATCGTCGCACCAATATGCCTCAGTCCAAGGTCTCTGGTAGTACGTTCCAAGAATTCCTCCTTGAGACGTGTAAGACTGATCAAATAGTGCGTTTGGGGCAGACCAGAATAGAGGGTATCCCCACAAACACGGGGTGGATTGTCATAATTATATGAGGCATTGTAGCAGTGGCCAGCAACGTCATTAGGATCGACATAGAAGAAGTGGTCTCCATAAGAATAATCACTTTAAGAACCAAATAAGTAAGAAACAAGGGAAGAGGAGCACTCACTCTGAAGGATAATACAATATATCTTTGTACATCCAGTCATTGAGGGAATGTGACTCCTCATCACCCTTGAGCAGTGCAGCCAGGCCAATGCCAAGTGTTATTGTAAGTGGCACTATGTGAGAATTGGTTATTACTTTCCTTTCCAGTTCCAAATTCCTCCCAAAAAACTTACTGCATCATCGTACATATAATTTGAACAGCAAGTTGCTTCCTCTGTCTAACAGACAGAGTGACATTCTTCAAAAACATAGCTCTCAACTGTTTGAGTAACACATATTTGCCTCTGTTGGCGTTCCCATAAGTCCTTTTCAAGCCACTCTCCGCGCCCATTAACGACTCAGTCTCACTCTGGGTAGCCCCTGCATCCCCAGTATCTGTACCCCAGTACTTGTCCCCAAGACTGGAAGCGTTGTTTTCGGTCATTGAAGTCACCACAATCTATTTGCCACTACTCCAGGGTGCAAAAAACAAAAAGTAACAAGGGCTTTTCGGGGGACGTCACGTTCGGCGCTCAATTTCGGGGTTCCGGTGTTTTGATGGTGACGCCCAATTGGGGAAAAGGGTTCTTTCAAATCAATCACATCATTCACATCATTCACATAGAGGTCACTTCTGATGGAAGTCAAGGCTCACTGAATACAGGGCTTCCCTGCTATTGCTCTACAAGTGTGTCCTCCTAAGTCCCAGTGTTTGCAGGCACCTTGATCAACCACAATCAAGCAACCGGAACGGAAAAAAACGAACGAAATCCAGACGGCAAGATGGCTGCATCAGCGGGGATAGCAAAGGATTTCATGAGGGGGTTGCACAACTTCATCTCCTCGATCCACAATGGTTTTTTTTTTCTTCCTCCTTCTGCACGGTGGTGGTAAATTGTAAATCATCACAAATAGCTCCAAGCCAAGAGCTTGAAAAGAAACGAGTTGATAAAGAGTTGGCTAAAATCAGAAAGGAATTCAGGGTACGGGCATCCTCACTCAACATGTGCAACACCCCCATAATTACAAACTGCCATATCGTAGGAAGCAAAGACCATTGATGGCTATGCACGGCGTAAGTACGTGTCAAAGTTATTGTACATGTACATGCTTGGTTATGAACTTGACTTTGGGCACATGGAGGCTGTAACACTTTTGTCCAGCACTAAATTCCATGAAAAACAAATGGTAGGAAATTTAGCAATGGCTTGTTCTTTCTTTGCTTTTCTTCTCTTGACTTTTTTCCCCAGGGTTATCTTGCTATGTCTCTTTTATTGAATGAAAACCATGAAATGTTACCCCTCATTATCAACTCTTTGGCAGAAGACCTACAGGTATTTTTAATGCCGTTTTATTTCCCTGTGTTTATTACATTAGGCAAGGGGTGAGTTCAGTACCTCTCTTGCCCTTGTTACAATTGCCACCATTGGGGGGAAGGAAATGACTGAGTCACTGGCTCCTACCATCCTAAACCTGCTACTATCAACGTACTCCTGTCACACTAGCTAGACCTTTTAACGTGTCCTAGAACTACTCCCAGCACAGTACGTAAGAAGGCAGCTATGTGCCTTCTGCGACTCTACCGCAAAGATAACAACGTTTTGCAAGTTGATTCAAATATATACGCAAAGCTTATGACAATGTTGGACGGTGAGATTTCTTTAATTTTGGGTTTTTCACCCTTTTGATACACCTCAAGATCTTGACCTTGGGGTTGTTAACAGTGTGGTTTCTTTGCTATCTGTCATTGCTCAAACTGACACAACAAGTTTCGAAGCTGCAACTCCAAAAATTCTTCGAATTCTTCATAAGGTTCTCAGTGCTTTGTGTTTCTCTTCCACTTGGGATACTGATTTGTATTCAGACAGTATTGAAGGAGTATTCAAGAGACTATCTTTATCACGACGTGCCTAACCCATGGCTTCAAATTAAATGTCTGAGATTTATCAAGTTGGTGCCACCCACCCAAAAAGCACACCTTGACCAGCTTACCTCGCTTTTGACAAAGGTTTATTCTCACAAATCGTTCACCTCCCTAATCACAGTAGATTTTCAGTCAAGCTGAGCCCGGAAGAGGTGCAAGTGATAATCAAAGAAATGCTCTTAATGCTATTTTGTTTGAGGCTATAGCTGTTGTAATCCACCTTGAATAGTCGTGCCCAAATTCAGAATAAAAACGTATACTAATCATAGATGTAGTGATCAAAATCTGTTGAACTCTGTCACTACCTTTTTGGGTAGATTTATCTCTGCACGTGAGACCAATGTCCGGTATCTTGGTATCTTCAAACCTTTTTTTCATTGGACAGTAACAACTCTATGAAAGGACTGGAGGCAATGGCTCTCATGTCACAATCAGAGAGTTCTCATCTAATAAAGAAACACCAAAAAACTGTAATAGGTAGTACAGCCCCTTTTATTTAGTCAATGTGCTTTAATTGTCTTCCAGCATCCCTTCAAGAGTCTGATATCAGCATTCGCCGACGAAGCTTAGACCTACTATATGCAATGTGTGACAGAGACTCGTCAAAAGAAATTCTTGTCGAACTTTTGAATTACCTGTCCACATGTGATATTCAGATAAAAGAAGAGCTTGTAGGACTCTCAGACTAAGTCGTTTACAGCATGCTCAATCACTCGTTGTTAGGTGTTGAAAATTGCCATTCTGGCTGAAAAATTCTCCCAAACATATGCGTGGTATGTTGATGTGATTCTGCAACTCATCAGAATTGCTGGAGACTACGTCTCGGATGATATTTGGTTCAGAGTAGTCAAAATAGTCATCAACAATGAAGATATTCAAGAGTATGCAACAAGGACTGTATTCAAGGTACAAATAAAAAGATTTTTCTTTCACCCACACTGTACAGGCCCTCAAAATGGAACCGTGGCATGAGACAATGGTTAAGGTTGGAGGCTACCTCCTTGGAGAATTTGGACATTTAATAGCTGAACAACCAGGCTCAAGGTCTTTTCCGCATCTCGTTATCCTTCTCCTTTCTGTTCTTCTATAGCATTCTCTTAACCAAATCAGTACCTTGGAGCAGTTTAAACTGCTTCACACACGTTATAGTGTTGTCTCTATACCTACAAGAGCACTTCTTCTCACCACTTACGCCAAGTTTGTAAATCTGTTCCCCGAAGTGCGCAATTCTATACGTGAAGTGTTTACCCAGCACCAAGATCACATTGACGCAGGTTCTTTCTCATTTTTTCTCTGGAAGAATGTTGCCATTTAGTGACTTATTGGTGCAGAGGTGCAACAACGGGCATGTGAATACTTGCGTCTTACCAAGCCTGGCGCAGAAGAATTATTGGTATGCACTGGAATCAACTGTGCTTTTTTCATTTCCTCCAGCAAGTAGTTCTTGAGATTATTCCTCCATGGGACGATAGAAAACCTGGTTCCGCTTCTCCATCTCAGTCCACTGTATACATCCTTTTCCCAAGTTTCTTGGACTTACTCATTATCACAGCGAGTTCCTACAGCCGAGTCAGCACCACAAACACTCTCCCAGGCACCTAGAGCAGCACCAACGCCTTCTGTTGTAGCACCACCTTCTGCCTCATCAACTAAACCCTCAGCTTCCGGCGTTCTGGATTTACTTGGATTCTCTAGTGTACCGGCACAGACAAACACAAATCTCTCCGTCACACCAACCTCTTCTACTCAAAGCTTGCTAGACATGAACACCGTGCCAAAAACGACACCCACTGTCTCAGCTCAAGCACCCTCATTGCTAGCAACTCCAGTTGCTGACGGGACAACAACACCTGTTGTTAACGACCTTTCCTTGGCAGGCCTGGGCCTTGGTTCTCCAAGTGAGGCTAACCTAAGCCTCAGACTCAGCCCTGGGACCGGTGGAATGGAACCTGTAGTTGCTCCATTACCGGAAAACTCTGTATCAGGACTAGGTGTGGTACAGCCACTTGGCACAGGGATATCAGTAGAACAACTACAACAGACTCAAATGAACTGGAGAAGATTGTGCGTTACTCCTGATGGAGTACTATACCAGGACCCTAATTTCCAAATTGGTACTCCATTAAGGGATTAATAATTCAAAATACAATAGCGATTCAAGCCCCACGTAACCTCGGCAGGTTTCAAATCTGAATACCAGCGGGCTGAGGGCCGGATTGTACTCTTTTTTGGAAACAGCACCACAATGCCTCTAACTCAATTTTCCGTTACAATCCAAAAAGTTCCATGTACTTCGTTCCTATTCCCGTGTCACCACTAACAAGAATTCCAGACCTTGACATCAGGCCAGTGGGAACCTTGGCCAATGTTATTCCGTCCAAGGCACAAATTCAATATCCACTTGAAGTAACTTGCCTCCGAGAATACCCAGATACTCCCACAATGCAAATATCGTACAGCACAATTGGCCGGACTGCATCATTTGTTATTCCACTGCCTATCTTCCTCAGCAAGTTCATGCACGGCAGGCAGATTCCGGCCCCGGAATTCTTCGAAACATGGAAATCTCTTGTGGGACCAGGACTGGAGGTGCAAGACATTCTCCCCTCAAAAACCCCCATTGACGTGACATGGGTCTCCAAGCTATTCACCCAAGGCTTCAAGTAATTTCCCCCCCTCCTGTCTCCCCATCCCACAATCCCCGTTCCCGAGCGCTTTCCGCCCAGCTAACAAACAATCTACCAACACACACCAGGGTTGCCGTAATAGAGAATGTGGACAACAAGGCGTCGAATCTGGTGTTCGCGGCCACTCTGCACCTCGGGGACGGCCAACAGATTCCCATCCTGATTCGCCTAGAGACCAACCCCGCGGCCAAAATGTACCGTCTTACGCTGCGGGCGCAGCACGCCGGCGCCTGCGATTGCATCAAGCCCCTGATTGGAGCACAACTCTCAGGGACACTGTGACACCAGCGGCACCACCACTACCCTTCAAGCAAACAAGGTTCACCCAAACCACTTGGTTTGGCACCTGAGGTGTGCCCACTTGGGCCAAGATCGTGCTTTGAAAAATAAAAGGAGAGCAATACAGATTTCGTGTTTTTTTTTGAGACTTAAAAAATAAAAATACGAAGATGGGGGAGTATGCACGCCGGCTGTTGGAGGTCGCTATTGCGCAAGTACTTAAAGGAAAGGAGATTGACACAGCACAAACTACGGCACTGGACACACTCACTGACGTTGTTCAACTATGTGCGCCACCTCGAAAGTCGCGTTCATTTTTCTAGTACTGATGTTGTGCTACACCCAAAACCCCCATTATAAACAACAAACTGCACAAAAAAAAACAACAAAAAATGGGTAGCACTGCATAGATATTGAAGAAATAGGACTGCGAGCACACAGACTCACAGAACATGCGAGACGCACACAATCCAATTTCTCTGATGTTATTGCTGCCTTGGGGGAGATGGATTTGGACGAATCATCCCTACGGCTCTATCTTGACGCTGCCGACGAAATCCCATTCCCCAAAGGTCCTGCACATTGTTTTCATTCTTTTTGCTTAACTTCCCATACCATTTTAGATGTTCCGCAATTCCCCCTCAGAAAAGAGATTCCCGCGGTACCTCAGCTTCACGAACCGGTAGAACCACAGCCGCCACACATTCCCGAATTTTTCCCACGACTTCCTGACAAGCACACCTACGTTAAAACTACGGTAAGCGCAATTTCTTTCGGCACATTCTAAAGTCACTGCAGATTTTTTGTGAACGTACTGTCAATACAAATGTCATCAGACAGAAAAAGGTAATTTAGATGTGGAATGCAAAGATCATGTCTTGGCTGACAAGGAGCTTTTTCCAAAACAAACATAGGCGAAACAACAGCACCAAGCCGAAATCGCACTCAGTCAGTTAGTCAATAGATTAAATTCAGCCCCAGTTAGACCTCCGGCACTACAAACACCTCCAACGGGTATCCTCCTTCGTCAATATAACTGCACTCAACAGTAATCAGTGCTCCAGCCGACACCAATACTGGAGCGCAGAATGCCCATTCACCCTACTTCAGAGGAAGAGATAATAAAAGCAACCTCCGACGGGGAAGACTCGGACATCGAGAGACACATCAACCAAACACTCCCACCACCGGCAACTGAAGAAGGTGAACGCGGGAAGAAACGGACGAAATGTGACTCTATATTGAACCTCACGCACAGAGAAGGAGAGCAAGCACTAATGGATTATGCCAATTCTCCCCCACAGTCTCCTGGTGGATCCTGAGCTTTAGACCTATCAAACCACACAACACCCCTGTGAAGATACAAGGAGTGAAACAAAAAAGAAAATATACAAGTCCAAAAATCCACAACTACTTTACTCAAGTTTTTGTGGGTTTTGTGGGTTTTGTTGTGTACTTATTGACTATCTGTTGTAGTAGTACCCTTCTTGCCTTCTCAATTTTTGCTTTGAATTCTCGTGCATTCATGGCTGCTCGTTCAGCATTGATTACTTTTTTTTGTGGGATCAGTGATTTTTTGTGGAAGTGAGTAGGGGAGGAATTGACGAACGTTTTAGAAGTAAAAAGTCCCGGAAGTCTGAGTTCTTTTCGAATATTGGGGGACTTGGAAGGAAGGGAGGGTACGGTGGTACACCTTCCTTATTTCCAATTGATAATCTGTAGTAGTTGTAAGAACATTCCGGCACATTTGTTTGTTGTTCACAACCTGTAGTGAGTTGTTCTTCCTTGTGCATCTGTTTCAGCTTGAATGACAAAGAAGCAATCTGTGGATTTGTTACATGGTGGCATCACAGGAGGTGCAATTACGATTAAAATGGGATGCGAGAATCTTTGGATTGAAGCAGTCCATGTCGTCGCCTCGTTCTTTGAATATGATGACAACCTTAATTCCTTATCAGTACTCAAACAGAAGGTATTGGAAAGGGTACCACATCATTCCCGACATGTCTTTTCCGTTCGATCTATGCCGAATATTGTGTTAGACGTACTTATATTATGTTGCTTTTTTACTCTCTGTCTGTCGGTGTCAACAAAAGGTAACATTGTAGCAACCTAGAAAGTGCATTAGATTTTTTTTTAAATGCAATGTGGAGAACATGAAACATAATCTCGTATCCTCGGAATTCTGTATAAACAGACTGTTCACCAGACACGTTATCTGTTGTGGACTCGTTATTTGAGGTAGTTCTCAGAAAACTTACTTTTTACATCAAGACCCCCTCGAAATTTGTTCCAGCCTTTTAAGTTAATTGGCTCCCCGTTCCCTAGGAACCTCAAGAATTCTTCATATTGTGGAGAAGTACTGCAGTTGCTGTATATCTCATCCTCAACATGCTGGAATGGTGTGCAGTACAGAAGTCCAAACTTGTATGCTCGGACTGTGTTTCGTGATTCAAATTCCACCAGTTCATGGGGAAGATTAGGATCGACGACTTTCACGAACTGAATATCACTACTGAGGCATGAGTTTTTTCTTTATTTAGATAACTTAGTACTGTGCATTAAAATGAGTTACTAAAAGTTGTGGTATGAGATTTCTAGGTCGCTCATTAGCTTGAACCAGAACACGTTTATCTTCCTACAATGTAACAGTTATAACGAGGGGATGAAGTACACATACATGTTTTGTGCGTATGAAGGCTTTTTTACAACTGTTATCTTTGGAAACCGGAATTTCGAATGTAATGACATAAGGACAGTCACCTTGTTGTCCAACATATGTCTTGTGTGCTACGAAAGCACAGCATATTAACATTAAGAGTGGGATCAGGGAGCCAACATGATGGCGCAAGAAATTCGGCATAAAATTTGCAGTCAAGATGGGCCTCCACAAGCATGCTTGGGTCTATGCGAGAGCAATTTGAAACAGAATTTCTGCCCAACTCCAGATTAAAGTTGAAGGTTTTCACTTTCGGGTCAATGAGTGGCATCCCATTAGTTAGTACATCAACAGTAGCATTTGCCTTTAGAAAATTGAACGGGGTAACTTGTTTCAAGTTTGATGAGTACCACCCATGAAGCCACAGGACTGTGCATTGAACTCCAGTAGTCAATGGTATTATGATCCCAAGATGCTCCATCCATATTATGGATGAACTTGATCAATGAAGGCATGTGGTGGACATATCTACGTACGAGGGGTAAGAATGTAACAGAATTTGAGCTGCGTTACTCTTTTGGAGGTTGTGGTCCTGTCATCTTGCACAGTTCTCGTGATGTCTGCCAACATTTAGAGATGAGTGATTTTCGCAAGGAGGTACCTTCAACCCTTCTGGTCTAGGGGAGTTATCCCTCTGTAATAGATTAAGGATTTGGAAAAAATGTTTGAATGGGAGTATTAACAAGGGAAAATCGCCTTCCAGATGTAGGTGATCGGCACGCATCCACATGACGCCATTGCTGAGTCGTAGGCTGAGCTGGCGTTGTTGGATTGAGTGAAGCTGATGGTGGCCTTTTGCTTGACGGCGGAGTTGTGGATGAAGAGCTAGAGGGAGTTGCAGAAGGCGGCAGCCCAGCGTGTAATGCAAGCATATCGTCATCACTATCACTCAGTTCATAGAGTGGTGTGAAGATGTCATCATCGTCGGCTTGCTCTGTGCTAGCAAGAAGCGTATCGAATATGTCTGATACAACACTTGCTGCAGAGTGAACTCAGAGTTAGACACAAAGTACAAAGCTCAGAATTTACAGAATGGCTAACCTACCACATTGTGTTGTCAACGAGTCCACGATTTTTGCCGCTAATTCAGCAGGGAGTGAATAAGGTGGTGCTTCTAGTTGCTCCTGTGACATGCTAAGAAGCTCTCTCCCATTAACTTTGGTAACCTACACAACAAAACAAACAAACAAACAAAACAAACAAAACAAACAAACAAACAAACAAAATTAGAGGCTAATTCACCCCCATAACTCCGCGTTCTGTGCGCAACGTTCTGTAGAGTATGTAAAAAGAGTGGAGAAAGATGGCGCACAGCGAACACGCGGACGTGCTTGGCAACACCAAGTTGTGTGAGCCAAGCGCACACGTGGCGGTTCGTCCAATTTGGGGGGGATGGCGGCACTGGAGCAACTTCCCTGCCGCACGTCGGCGTGGCGGTCGCCGTGGCCGTGGCCGTGGCTGTGGTGTTACTGCTGGACGATGATGATGGCGATGAAGACGACGTGGTGGGCGTGGTGGTGCTGGACATGTCGGTCGTCTAGGTGCAACAGTCAGGGACTCTGTGCGCGTGCTCCTGGTGTGGCAGTGCCTGTCTGCCCGTCTCCAAGTTTTTGTACGAATCTGCCCAGAAAGGGGAGGAAGACTAGTAGATCGCTGTTGTGCCTCGGGCGGCTGGCAGACACCCCCCATACTAACCATGATACTACCTAGAGGTTCAAAAAACCCAGAGATGTCAACAGACACCCAGAAACAATGACTGTCCCCACCAACTTGGGCTCCGCTGTTTTTTTTCACCCCCGATGGCCTCCGACGCGCGTGGTGAGTGTGTTGACGGTGGTGACGGCGTTGTGTGCAGGGCGTGCATGGATATGTACCGCGACCCAGTGTACCTAGAATGCGGCCACACCGTATGCCGCTGCTGCGCCCTCACCACACTCGTGGCCGCCGCCAGGCTCGCCGCGCTGCCCACTGTGTCTGTGTTCTCGACTAAGGCGACCACGAAGCCACACGCGCACGGTGGTGGTGGTGGCTGTGGTGGCGCAGTTGGAGCGATGCCGGGGAAGACAAACGCACCCCAGTCAACCTCGGCATCCTCTGCGTCGTCGTCTGGGTGTCAATGGGGTTGCTGCTCACCCGACGCAACCGGTGTGTGTTGCTCGTTGCACTGTCAATGTCGTCCCCCATCACGCACCTACATCGGCTTTTATGCTCTACCCTGCCATCTCTGTTCCTGTTCTTCGCTTTGCGTGCTGAACTGATAAGAACACTAATACAAAAACCACTAGTCGAAATCAAGTGCCCATTCCGGTGCACTAGGACAACCAGGACAGCAATATCAGGTGACAACTTGAAACCAAACACCGTGGCAATGTCCCTTGTCGAGAAAACGAAAGCTGAATTGGTGTGTATTCCATTTTTGTTCTGCACCCCAATGACCTTGGAAAAAACAGACCAAATCGACATTGTGTGAGGCCCAATATTGTTGTGAGGAACCCACGAGTTCGCCGTCCCCTGCCACGTGCAAATGTTCCTCGTGCCACGGAACGATTTTTTGTGGACCTTGTTTCAGGCAGCACCACCAAAGGGGTGCCTACAGAGCCCACCAGGTGGTCTTTTCACTCTTTTTTCATGTTAGATATAATATGTTAATATTGTTTGCCAATCAGGCAACAGAAATTCCACAAGGGGCAGTGAAAAAGGGCTTTGCGACAACAATATGTCCTCATCATGCAACAAAGGAACGAGATTTGCTATGCTCGTGTGGTGTGCCAATCTGTTATTTGTGTGAGAAAACAGAGAAGCACTCTGGCCACACCAGTGTGCCATTGGGTGACAGCATTTCTCAACAGGTCTCTAAACTGGAACGTGTGTTTTCACTCACCTCAGTCATTGCGTTTAAGGATGTAATCCAACAAAAAAAAAGGACTCAGCAAGGAGCTCAATGACATTGCCGAAAAAGAAGTGGAGGCCATTTCTAAAGTCAGCACAGGGATATCGTCAGTTCCTAAGGTCAAATTCATCCCTTTTTCTTTTCCAACCTCTTGTTCCATAATTGTGACTGGTTATGTGTGCAAACAAAAAAATACAGGTGATAACTGAGGGTTGCGTGTCAATTCTTGCCGATTTGCAGTTGATTATGGGTGCAGTTGAGATCAGGTGCAAAGAGATCAACGAAATGTCACAGTCACTCTCTGATGCAATGAGTTCTCATTTTCCCCTCCCATCCACTAAAACCAATAAAAGCAAACAACAAGAAAATCCCAAAAAAAAGGTTTAACATGTAATTCCTCACAGCACACAACCTGGGAGTTCAGTGCAACTCGTTGGAAGCCCTTGTGAAGAACCACCGAGCTCTGATATCCAAGGCAAACGAAGTTGCCCGGCAGCAGCAACCTCTGGAAGTGCTTCAAGCACGCTCGATCCTCTCTTCCTTCCTCTTGGACAAACGGTTGCTCCTGGTGTGTTATTCTTTCCCACCGTTTCACGTGAGTTAATGGTGTTCTCTCCCTTTCACACAGGACACACACAGACTTGAACCATGTGAACAAGCCAAGGCGGTCATGTGCAGGAGTGGATCACGTGACGAGGTGATTGGGATGATCAGGGGGTTTGGAACAGTGGCCAAAGGGATGGTGCCAAACACTCCAAGTGAGGGGAGGGCCCCTCGGTGCTCCAGGTCATCAGGCACTGATGGTGCAATCACAGTCCAGTGGGACCAACCTCCTCCCCTCCTCAATGAGACCTCACTCGAACAAGTTGTGGGCTACAACGTGATTGTCTCCCCCTCAAATTCGACTGATTCTGCTTCTTCATCAACAGAAGGAAGAACGGTGATTGAGGTGAAGGGAAGGGAGACAACCAAGTGTAATGTAACTGTGGACTCCAATAACGAGGTGAGTGTTGGTGTTTGTGCAGTGAGCCTCGTTGGATCGTCTGAGCCAACACAGCGTGCCACTGTCCCTCCACTCCCACCAACACCGACGAGGGAGGTTGAGGTGTTTGCATGGGGTGCTGCTGGCGGCGCAAACAACTCCCACAACATGGCGGGTGGCCCAGGGGGGTTCAGCACAGCCAGGATGCTGGTCAAGCCTGGCACACAACTCACCATCGTGGTGGGCCAGGGTGGTGCTGGGCTGGTCTACAACCCAAATGGAACAACACCAACGAGGAGATCATTTGGTGGTGGCGGGAGTGGCGGCAGTGGTGGTGGTGTGAGTTTCAAATACAGTGGGGGAGGGGGAGGTGGATGCAGTGCGGTGATGGTGGGGGGTGTGCCCCTCGTCGTGGCTGGTGGCGGTGGTGGCTCAGCAATATACCACTCCACGCAAGGGTACGGGGGAGGGGGAGGGGGCGAGACAGGGAGTGCGGACGGGGACCAGCGCAAGAGAGCAACACAGGAGGCACCGGGTGGCTGGGGTGACAACTCCCCACAGTGCGGTGACAAGTTCCGCGGTGGTGACGGTCTCAATGCACACACAGGCGCGAGTGAATGCGGTGGAGGAGGAGGGGGTGGGGGACTGTTTGGGGGTGCTGGTGGACACACGTACAACGGTGGGGGCAAGGGTGGCAGTGGGGGAGGGGGAGGGAGCGGGTTCGTCGTGGCGCCCACAACCACAACGAGCAGCAGTGTCAGTGGGGGGGTTGTGGGTGCTGGTGGGTGCGTTGTGAGTGTGATCAGCTCACGCACCGTGTGTGGCCAACGTGCCACCGCATGCAACACAGCCACGACGCCACCCGAGACCAACAACGAGCACTACCGCGACGGTGCCGGTGGTTGCGTGGCACCAACCAACCACGACCACCCGTTTGATGGGAACAACGGGTTGGTTGTTGTTGTGGTCAAGGGGGTCACTGGCTCAGGAACAAAGCCCACAACTCACGTGTTCAAGTTAACTGGCCAGAACCAATCCCTCACCATCAATTGAATTGCCAAGGACTGGGACTACCAGAAAGATTCCAAATTAATCTAATGACCCAGTGCCTCTCCTTGAACCAAAAACCACACAGCTTAAGAGGTCTGAATCACATGGTGGGACTTGGGGTAAAATACAAAACTGCGTGACAACATGTGAGGTGGTTCCTAACAGCAATATATTCAGAACGTGTTGCACCTTAGAAGACACCCAAAGTTGAGCTCCTCAATTTTGAGTATGTTGTGCTTGAAGCAGGCAGGCCTAAGTCACAGAATCAGAAACGATTGTCGGGAATTTCCGGTAGAACAATCAACAAGAAAAAATAAAAAATCAAAAAACCCAACGTGTCAGGGGTGCCTGGACCAACATAAGTGCACATGGACAACGATTGTTGTGTGGTTGTTATCGTCTTATTTTCTTTTGAACCAACCAAAGATACAGGTATCTTCTCTTGTTTCTTTTTTGAGTTCTCACCCTTTCTAACCAGGTGGTTTTGCAACTTGTCGACTGCTGAGAGTCATCTTCACGGTAAATCCCCTCTCCTTTGTATCGTCACCCCACTCAACCACCCCAGGCCCCAGTGTTGCACACCACAGCCCCTTTCTGCATTTCCAACAGTGACACTGGTATGTGCCTTCTTTTTTTTTTTCCACCCTGCAGCTCACATATGTTATTCAGGTGGCGGACCTGCTGACAATCTATCACCAGGGTACATTCCCTCTCCCTTTTGTTCCCACCACTCAACAACAACAGCGACAATGGATGTCACTTACTAATGGAGTGCAATGTCAGGCTTTACCCGCCATTCACCCACTTCACTTTGGAACCAACACCCCTTGCTTTGCTCTTGCACACCTACACTCCTGCTCACTGGGCTCCTACGCTCCACTCTGCCGCGTTCCCCAACTTACACTCACTCCACACTGACTGGGAAGTTGGGTAGGTCCCATTGTCTTTCCTCTTTCTTCCTCTCACGTTTTCCACAGACTTAAGCCGACACCTTTGGAAATTGTTCTGCACTGACTTGGAATTCGGTTTGTTCCCCGCCATATGCTTCCTTGGTCACGCTAACACGCCAGCCAGACCCCAGAACGATGATGCACTGCCCTGATTCCAAAGCAGACTTCAGTCGGGGCCGCTGCTGCTTGCTGACTAGATGTTAGGTTGGCCCCTTTGTCTTGTCATTCTCTTCCTCTAACGTTTTCCACAGACTGAAGCTGAAACCGTTCCGGAATTGTTCCTCAGGGACTTGGGATTTGGTATGTCTTTAACCATCATTGGCTCTTCTAACATGCTTACAGATAACCGGAATGATGGAGCCACAGCGGAACAATAACACAGCAATATCAAGGTACCTTGTTGTTCTTCTTTCCAACCCTGCTAACTCCATTTTGCAGGTGTGGATGGTGTGGCATACTGTGGCTGGACTTGGCCTCCCTACTGCTTCCTCACTCCTACCACCAGTGCCAGTACCCACACACCCAGCATGCTCGCTCTTACTGGCACTCTTGTTGTCTGCAGTGCTCTGCCGTTACCCACACCTCACACCCACACCTAAGGGAACAAAAAAAAAAGGAGAATTAAAAAACCCAGTACATTTTGGAACAACACAAAACAGTACCACAGAGGAATACCCCAATGTGCCCTACTCTGGAAAAGTACCAAATTACCCAATGAACCCTTTGGCCATGCAGCATCCCTTCTCGATGCCCACCACAGCAGAACCGTGGGCGTCCCTCTGGCGCCCCGCCGGTCAAAGTCAGTGACCCCCAGCCGCCGTGACACATTCTCAGAGCGCTTTTTTTCGCAGGTGACCGAGTTCTTGCAGATCTGAGGCGCACATGGGAATCTGTGCACAGTGAGATGCCAATGTCAGCATAGCATGCCAGCAAAATGACAACAGTGTACAAAGATTTTGCACTGCCTCACCAACATAAAGAGCAACTCACACAAGCAGTTAAAATATGGACGACCTGAATGCAATGAATCGGAGGCACAAACAGAGAAAGGCACTGCATACACAGGTAAAGCATATTTAGGGAAATGTGAAAATGCCAGCAAGATAGCAGCAATAAATCAAGACAAGAAGATA